>JANRGW010016828.1:0-45700 GCA_024733675.1 Psilopsiagon aymara | reverse complement strand
GAGGGATAATCAGGCGGGGGGGGGGGGGGTGTTATATGAAAAAATATATTGCTTAGTAAATATTTTAAATTTTTTTTTTTTTTTTTAATGGAAAACAACTTCTTTGTTTTCATTCTTGTGCTTTACAGACTGTAACAGAGGAAACTAAACTCAGAAGCAAGCTTCCTCTGCTGTTAAAAATGCACACCAATGTCATCTCCTTCAGGAGATTATTCAAAGCAGAGATTAAATCAGATCAGATTCCACTGGCAACATTCACATAGAAGACTTCAAAATATATTTGGCTACAAAATGCAGCTGCTGCCCAACGTCTGCTTCTGTGCTAAACAAACACTTTTGTGTGCAACACACCTTCCATTCTGCTGATAAAACTCCTCTTCAAAGTCTCGTAGCGTCTTGCGTAGCTTCTTTTTCTCAGCTCGGGCTTTCCACAGTTGCTCCAACAATTCAGGCCTGAAAATTCCAAGTGAAAGGAAAAATACTGTTGGCCATAGGGATAAGATTCAAATTCTTCAAAACACGCTCTAAAACAACTGAGCTAGCTGTGTTAGTAATGAACTTGCCTTCCTCATGAGGAATATACTACCTGTCTGATGGTGAAATACTGAGAACAAACTAGTAGTTAATAAAAGGGTATGAGTTTTCCACTGTCTGCATAGCTCAAGTAAGGATGAGGAAGGTTTAGAAGATACGAAACAATACACTGAGCACAAAAAGATCTTAGACCCGTGTGAATACTCATTCCAGCTAAACACTTCCTGACACAGCTGAACATGTCACTTACTTCCACCCAACAGCACAGACTCGGTATCGTGACTCTAAGTGCAGTAATTGCAACTTCTAGACTAGAATTAGGAACTTGTGATTTCCACATACATGGAAGCAGCACGGGTGCTTGACAGCCGAAGGTCCCGGGTCAGTTTCTCTTGACCATCTTCAATATCAGACTCAGAGTTTTCAACTGGGCTTAAAACAGGCTGCGTTTGGACAGCAGTTTTTAGGATATCGGTCAGGTCTGCAGACAAACCATCGCTTTCCTCCTCTTCTTCCTGAAAGCCAAAGCAGAAATTCAAATCCAATATGAAATACTGCAATTCCCTATTAAGGTGCTGGGAAGTATTTTTACAATATGCACCGTCCTCACCTTAATTTCTTCAAAAAAATGGGCAGTTTCACCTTCAATAATGGGCTGTAACATCTGTCCCCGCCTCTTGGTTGATGGTGACCCCTGCAAAAATTGAAGCTTGTTCCATTATGTGCAATTAGATGCTGTGGGTCAGAATTCTGGTCAAGTCATCTAATACCCAAAGGTATTTCTTCTTCCAGAAGAATACAAGACTGCAAACATACTTACAGAATACCAACAAAATAACCTATAACCCCAAAAGCTCAGATGACCAAAGTATTCTTCACGTAGAATCAAACATTGTAGTTTATAAACTACATAAAAATACTCTTCTTTGAATATAAAAATCACTCCATGTTTTGTAGACAATTCATAAAGTGCAGTCGTATCTCTGAATTCCACATTTCCTCTTGTTCTTCCCAAACCAAATCAAAGGGAGACTATAAAGCTACACAAAGCCAGAGCCAGGTTTATCTTCTGCCAGGCACATGTTGGGAATAAGACTGCCAGTTTCTTTCTCTAGACCTCCCTGAAGCCCCACAATTGGATGTGCTGCGCAAGAGTTATCTATTGCCACCTTTCAGGCAAAATCCTTTGAATTTCAGCCTAACCCAGGTGCCACTGTGCTGCACATGGATTGCTGTTAGCTGCCTGTAGCACACACACGTTATGCCCTGCTCTTCCAGTATCCCCAGACAGCAATTTCAACAGATGAACTCTTTGAACAGAGGACAGTGGAACATAAAAGCCACAGCGACAGTGACCTGACAAAACACTTTAATTTGCGGAAGGTGAATACTTTCCTGCTTCTTTAGACATTTCCATACAGGCTTCAGCATACGTGATTAGTATATCATGATACCATAAGAGATCTCATGACATGGAGCAAGCATCATGTAAAGCAAAAAACAGTTCTTGGAATACCTGGCACTGAATATAGCCTATACAGAAGCCACCACTGAACAATCCTTACTAACCAGACAGCTCCACATCTCTTACAGGTTTCAAAAGCAGAGGCCTGTGAAAAACACTTTACAGATGTTGCCAACAGCTGAGATTGGGAATTGTTACCAACATCTTTCCTGAATTTTAAATCCTACTGGTTGCCTATCAGCCATGCCTTTATCTCACAGACAGACAACAACAACAACAAGGAATGACTACAATATAGTCATAAGACTACTGATAATACAAAGTGCATGCCGGCTGAAAAGTCAGACTTGAGGTGAGAGACGGGGTAAAACTCAACTGGTCAAGGGCACCACTCATCACGAAAAAATGGTTAGGTGTTTAAAAGCAACCTGCATCAATGTTCAAAACCCCTTTAAACTGAATTATGACTGCAGTGTAAACCACATTTTTCTGTAAAAGCCACTACACAAAAATCTATGTGCAAGAAAGGAATGATCTTGAACTGGTCGCTTCATCTCGATGTACTTGGGCATAAAGGGGATAGCTGAGAACAGTCAGAGTCCACATAAACAGCTGCTTAAGCTCCTGCTGAGTAAGTCACTGCCCAGCTACAGAAATCTGGTAGAGAGCTGTCTGTATGTAAAGGGATTATCTCACATCCCTTCCTTCTAAAAGGGTTAAACAGCTAATATCAAATCTGTTCCGTTGCAAGTCTTGGTCAGCATGCAAGATTCAGATTACGACTCACAAAGAGCAAAGCCAGCCAGCTGGTTGTCATTCCCGACTGTTTTACAAGTACTATAAACAAGGTTACATTAATCTCCTTGCACAGTATGAAAACTTTTCTTCCTCATCTCTTAAAAGGGCACAGAGAGAGGAAAGAAAAGAACAGAAAGCAAGCTAGAAGGAAATGAAGTGCAAACACAATGAAAAAGCACAGATGTTGTACAGATGCTGCAGGTGTTGATAACATGTCTCACACTGAGGAAGCAGGAATGAATGAAATGGTTGTTAGGGCCATCCTATTACTCATGCCTCTGGTGACAGTACCCTGCAGTACAGGCAAGCTTCACTGCAACTGTTGTTGCTATTCTTGGGACGACTGAAAGTACAGTATGTACTGTGGATCCATACCCAGCACAGGGACTTGGGAGCATCTCAGCCGCACAAGTCAGAACAGCTCATTTACTTCCACCACGAACCATGTACTTCCTAAGAGCCATCAAGGTCACAGACAGCTTTGAACTGCTCTGCTCTTAGCAGTAAATCAAATGCCTCAAGTAAAATGACATCATGATGTTACATCTTCCATAAGAAAGATGCATCTCTGGAACAGTGTTACTAGCTCTCCTAAAGGCAGCCTAGCAGTTCAAAAAGTGGAAAAAGTAGAAATAGCATTTGTTTTACTCACAAGAATAGGAGTAATGCTTGCTCTAGTTAACATTTGTTTTACAAGTCTGTATCTGTCATAAAGTGGCTTCACAATATGTCTTTCTTCTCTAGTAACCTAAAGGCAGAGAAACCACAGAATTAATTATACCAGTCACTCAATAATATACAAACAAACACAAAGTGGTCTTGCTTCTCATGCCAGGCCACGGACCTGCCAATTAGGAACATAAAACTGGTTTAAACTGTGTGTATGAAATGGGGTTTGTGCAGACAAAGGGGAAGAAGTTGGTGTTTCCTCCTCCTTCTCTCTTTTCTCATTTTAACTCCCTTCCCTGTTTTTTCAGGAAAAAGTTTGAAAGACTTACTAAAAGTTAAGAAGGGCTTCAGTAGAAGCAAACTATCTTTAAAGACATGTGGTAAAGAGGCAAAAAAGGGATCAAGAACTGGGGGGAAGGCTGTGTGCCTAGCAATGATGATGACTCTAGAGAAATGAGAGGGGGTGGAAAAGAAAGAGATGAAACCATAGAGAGATTTTCTCTGATATCTGTTTTACTCTCAGTTCTTGGCCACTGTGTACTCTAACACAACAAATCTTAAAAGGCTATCCTCAACAGTTATTGGCATTTTCTCCCTAAAGGAACTGTAGAAACAATGCCAATACCCCCAGGACCATTATTCTTCCCTGGTTTTAAGACTGAAAGGCTTGGTCACATTTACACAGCAGTGGTGATTATAAAGTTAGTGTGCCAAGCCCAGAAGGCTGATGGAAGAGAAACTGGAAAGATCTTGTGATCAGACTAATGATACTGAACACTGTCCAAAACATAAGCCCTGAACTTCAGGCACTAATTGCTAGTCACTCCAACTTCCACATCTCCAATTACGGAGGATATATGCCACAGAGAGGAAGGGAAGTGTCTTTTAACTTCTGGTTTTGTGAAAACCAGAGTAACACTTCAAGCCTTTTCCCAGGGAATTCAATAGAGCCATTTATTTGGACAATTTCTCTTTGCCTCAGACATATAAGACACCAAACGACACCAGTCACTTGTCAAACTCCAAAACCAGCCTGATCTGTGGACAAAGGGCCTATTAAAACATACTTCTTTCTGGTTTGAAGTCAACACAATAAATTCCTCTGACAGCAGTATGGAAACTAACAGATAGCTCTGTTTTGAAGTAGAAAAAAGGCCCAAACCCACCAGCATTAGCTTCTGGTACTACTACTGCACAAGAGTTACTGCTCTATTAATAGAGCTTGATGAAGTAAACCAAGAATTACCGGCCGCCCATGTTGACTTTCGTAATACAGGAGGCTCTTCTGTAGGGATGTTTTCTCTTCTACCAAATGGTCCTTTGTCATTTTCTGTCAGAAGAATAATTCACATTTAATCCAACTCAAGTCACTTTAACAGTTCTTCTACTTTATTAGCTATATGGACACCTTAGACACACTTCACTTCAGTCAACAGCATTCATCCCCCCTTCATCTACTTAAAGCTGTTCAATATTGCCAGCACCATACTTATAAATATTTTAATAAAGAGTGAGGAGGAAAAACATGGTTCATCATTATTTCCCCAGGGAGTCTGAAATACAAGGGCCTTGTAAAAGACTGCTAGACATAGGCATCAGTTTGTTGATAAAGTGATACCTGAAGTGTCTGACAGTGCTCTGTTCCCCTCTGTTCTCTTACAAACAGCCTATCCATAGCTTTATGCTTACTTTTATATCTTCTGGCAAACATCTCTCAACTCGTTTTTCCTTTAACCTCTTCAAAATGAGTTCAAGTGTAGCTTCCTTGGTGGGCTTCTTCTCTTTCTGCACAACCTGCATCTCATCTCCATTTCCTTCATCCTCTTGGTCAAGAGAGGAACCAAAGCTTTTTGGAAGAGTGTTACTTCGTGGACGTGTTTGAGGTATGAATTCTCCATCTGAGCTCCTCTGCTTTGCATCTGAAATGAGAACAGTTGCTCAATCCAAAGGTTTAAAGAAACAACTCCAGTTTGTTTGACTGCAAATAAAGGAACGCAACGGTTTGCAAAGGCAAAATTTCTAATGAACTAAACTCAGCAAAACTAAAAGCCACAGGAATAATTTGAGTTTTGAATGTTTCAGAACACAGAAATGAAGTATTTTCACTGTCTGTGGAATTTTACTAAATGACTTTGCTATTTTAGTCACGTAGATAATTTGTGCTTGTAGAAAACCAGAAGCTGTAGCATCTCTTACCTTTTATTTGCTTTCTCAATTTGGTAAGTTCAGTCATCCACTTTAAAACTTTTGGGTTGGCTGCAATATCACTATAGGAGGGCTGAAAAGTAACACAAACAAACAACATTTTATTAAAACAAACACATTAAGTCTTGCTTACAAATACTTCTTTCAAGATTTGGTAATATTTATGACAGTAACAGGGATGTGACTCTTAGCATCAGGTCAGATCTCAGTGAAAAACATAGCAGCCAACACTTGTGAAAATAAACTTGAAACAAGAGAACAGAAGTTGAACCAGAGAGTGGTAAGATGCTTCTGTCTCTCCACTTAGTTGGTATCTTCTCAGTCTCACTGCATAATGGCACTGTCTGCCCTTCCTTGGGCTCAGGCATTATGGCACATTTTCTAGTACTGCTGTTGCTCAGTTCCCTTTCACAGACAGCAGTGTGTAACAGAATTGATCGATTTGTAAGCCCACAGTTATTCAGTGATGAACCACAAGAAATAACTTGGCTCCACCATGCAGCCCTCTATCCTGAGTGAAGGCAGAAATAACTTACCTTACTGTTTTTCTCTTTTTCAAACTGTTCCTCAAACTGCTTTATCTTTTTCTGCAATTTCTTGACAAGCTGATAAGGTGTCTTGTCTTCCCTTTTGTCATCTTTTGAGCTAAAGGATGCTCTTCGTGTTCTGTATTAAAACAGTTTTTAAATGTCATTTAAATAATTAAACAAGTGTAAATAACTTGTGTATTTTAGTACAAGAGGGCTAAGTTCAATTTTTTCTCCAGTTCGTAATACATTCTTGGCACATTTTTAGCAAGAGCTATTTACCTACTGAATCAAAATGCTTTGATCTGCTGCCTTCAAAATAGGATGTGTTATTGTTTTCCTCTCTAATTTCTGTAATACCCCTAACAGAAAAACAGCACTTTTAATGTACCACTAATTACACTGTCATTAAACCAGTTCAGACCTTTGTGGTGGCTAGTCTACTTACCTAAGTTACTAGGTACTTTCCTGAAGTACTGGGCACAGTTAAAGCTGAGGCTAAAAGCTAGCACTGCATAGTCCTTGGTAATTTGACTGCTCAGCTAACTGTCTTAGGTAAGACATTAGAAATTAATCTAAAACACATCTACATTATTTGTTGGCTTTACTAACATATTTCTGGAGTATGTGATTCTGGTTTTAAATCATCTTTTGCACACATTCAGCTCCTTGACGATGCTTGCGAAAAGCCTTTTCATTTCAATCACTGACCATGTGAACTGTCTGGTGCGCTTATTACACAAGGTGCCTGAAGATCCCTCAACCCAGCTAGTGAGATCTACATAGCTCAAGATACCAGAAATACTAATCTAGTCATCTGCTAGTACAGATCCTGATTAGTTTCAGAATGAGGAGTACTTTTCTGTAGGTCAGTCTTGTGCATTGTTTTAACAGTACTCATCAAATACCTTCTGCAACCAGCTGGAGAAAACCTGGGTAAGTACCTTTTTGAATCAATAGATTTATTTCAGACAGAATTGGAAACTAAAAACTTGGTCTTTCCTGTTCCAGATTTTCTCATTTTTATGAGATTATTTCTTCCCTAACAAGCACAGAAATGCCTCTTAAATTCCCTTTCACAGTAACAGTAGTACACAATACAGGTCACAGGTTATATACAGTTGCGGAGGGTCACACTCCCAGCAGCGCTACACGAATAACCTGCAGCTTGCTCAGTTACAATGCTACTTTAACACACTGGGTAGAACAGCCTTGATCCTCTAAATCTGCAGGAGAGGACTTGCACGAAGAATCCTACCTCTGCACTGACCATTACTGCACACTTCAGTTGCAATGGTTTGTATCTTTACTGGGAGTGGACAACACGCTAAGCAAAACAAATCCAAAATGATGCAACATGAAAATAGCTATTCATGCTACTGGGGGAAAAAAAGCACCAAAACTTACATAAAACCACAGACCAGCAGTCCAGCAGAGACTGATAAACAAAGGATATAAATACTATCTTCAGTGCAGGAAGTGACATTACAGCCAAAATCCAATGCCAGCGAATTCTGTGCAAGCTCAGCCTATTTTTATACTCTTTCCCTCAGCATCTGCCAGTGGCCACTTTGAGAGACATGATACCACCCCAGATGAACCTCTGTCTGACTCTGTGGCAGTTCCTGGGCGGGCAGAACAGCCAAAAGGCCATATGATGCTGCATTTGATCTTGGTCTTCAATTAATCCATATCATGAAAACCCACGATGATCTTAACCAGCTGTATTTTCATGCTTGTAGTAACACCTCCTGCCCCGACACCCACCAAATGGCATTAAAATACAAACCTAACAAAAGAAAGTGCTTTGGATGATGAATCTAAGGTTTCTGGATCATGTAAGAAACGCTGGCTTTGCCCAAAATCCAGGCTCCGATGTGACAGTATCGGATGACAGTCCTCTTCCAAGGGATGATTAGTCATCCTTCCAGCCTGTGGGGAAAGCTGAGCTTCTCCAGATTCACTGTCCTCCTGCCAAGACTTGAAAGCAGGAAAAGGATCTAGAAGATAAAAAAGGGACAGAAAATGGTACTTTGCTGTTAACAGAATTATAAACAAGAGTCAAAAGGAACAAAACTGTGTACCCACTGCTTAGTCTTGTATGCTATAAAGGATGTGGTGTCATACACATAGTGGGTATAAACACTGAAATACATCAGAAAGCTACAAATTCTGTCATGTAACAACTGAAAGAAAAAGGCACCAGAATGGAGTATGCACACTAGGATCCCTTTTTCCAAGTGTATCTTGGGAGTATGCATTTCTGAACAGTTCCAGCAGTGTGAGAGCCTTATTTACGTGTCAGAAATCCGAAGTTAGAAGGATGTATTTATTGTAAATTGTGATATTTTGCTGTGAAAATTAACTTTTATACCTTGAAAGATTGTCCTCTTGGTTTTGAAGAAGTTATGCCCGACAATAGCTCTTAAGGCACAACACCCATTTGCTTAAGTTCTCTGAAAGGAGTGTTGTTGGGATTTTAAGTTAAAATCCATCTTGACACCACTGAGAAAAAGAGATTTCTTAATTTGTGGAAGGTGATTTCTTTTAGGCAGGGGATTCCAAAACAATCAAATCTTTTAAATTCCTATATAAAGCTGCTAACATCCCTTCCAATTCTTAGGGTTTTCTTGCTATCTAACAAGAAGCTGACGTGGCCTTCCAAGCACTTGAATTCACAATCCCACCCCCCTTTTCCTTTCAAAGAGCTGCCTGTATTTCCCAGTTCAAATCTGAAATTTGAAAACTGGGTTCAAAGTGTGCAGAACAACAATAAAACCCACAAAGTAACCTTTAAAAACAGATAACCCTTGTACCTGCTTTCCACTGTACATTGACTAAGAATTACTGGGGTTTGGTTTGGTTTGAAGCTCTGATCTTGCCTGTTTACACAGAACAAGATACAAGAAGGGGACTGTTTAGAAGCAAGCAAAACAACTGCAGATAAGAATATTCCCAAGATATACGGGACAGCAGGTGAAGGGTTAGTTTGAAAGCAAACCATTAACTATCAAAAGGCAGATAACTGAACGTATGGCGAACCATACTTACCCTCCCCTTCTCTCTGCAGATGCATTGTTTTGAAATCAATGAGGGGGAAAGTGATAGGGCATGGTGCTAATAAAATGAAAAAGAATGGCAAAAATACTAAAGTGAACACACAGCACAGTCAGAACAAACTATACATCACATGTAAAGCAGGAAGATACAGTAGCAGGGAAAACCATCCCATCCTTTGGGCCAGGCCCTGAGCACTCTCAGCTTCCAAGCACTTTCAATGGCAGATGAGGATGCTCAGTCCTGAGTCAATCTGAACTTCTTACTGAAAAGGTTTACAGAGAACTGACGCAGGAATAGTAAAGACTTATTGTAGGTTACTAAGAGGCTCATGCATCCCCACATTAACAGATGACAAGTTCTCAACATGCTTTTGCTCATGGCTCTTAAATAGAGATGGTAATTTCCAAAAAGCAGAACAAATGCAGAGAAAACACTCAAAATATAGATTAACTGATCTGCATTTCTGCATTAAGCCAGCAAGCATTTGATAACCATTTCCAAGAACTCTGCTGGTTTTACATTATATAGGCTTTTATAACCCAAACAAGATTTGGACTAGCATAGATTTCTTTACAAAGCCAATCTACTTCAATGGAATGCCACAAGGACTTGCAGTGCCTTGGAAGGCTGAGATCACGGTAACCATTTTAAACAGGACTGAACAACAGCCAAAGTTAAAATACTTTGCATGAAATTACACCTCTTGCAAGATATCATGATTTTACCATCAAGAAGCTCATAATATAAGTTTATATACAGAAATAGTACTTTCTTTCCAAAGTAAGACTCATGAAGCTATTTGGGTAAGTAAAACCAAAGCAACTTCTATGAGCAGATTTAAGGGAATAATGAAAATGGAAGCCACAATCCTTCTGACAATATGTATTAAATCAGATTAACACAAACAGAGGGTGCAACAAAATGTGATGTGCAAGTAAGCTATTCATGTAAATAAAACACTAGAACATAAGCAGGGTTATTTTTTTTGCTTTTAGACTTCAGACAACGTTATTAACTTGGGCAATGAGAATAAAAACCTGGACTCAAGTGTGTCCAGATGCCTGCAAATCAGTTTCTATGTGCCATGACATACAATGTATAGCTTGCTAGGGGTCAAGAAGGCCAACCAGCAAATAAACCAATCACAATTTGCAAACTGCATCACTTGTAAAAGGGAAATATGGATTCAAGGAGGCAACAGATTTGGAAAACAGTCAACAGTGGTGATAAATGAACAGTAAGTTATCACCATCTGAGCTGCAGGACAAAGCATAATGCTACACCTGTATGCTGCACTGCTAAACTACACTCATTTCAGGTGTAACTCACTGATTTTAACATTCATTACAGAGCAAGCAGAAGTCAAGTGCAGCCATTCTTTTGTGACTAGTGTCTTACTAATGTTTGACCATGACGCTTACAGGCGTCTTGAAGAAGAGCTGTCACTGGAACAGCCTGTTGGAAGTAAAAACCTCATCCCTGCATAGTAAATCTCTACTGTAGCTGCCAAGTTGCGTTTCCAAGATTTTAAGACTAGAAACAAGTGGATTGTGGCCATTGATCAGTGACAGTTCACAGTACTTGAGCAAACTCTATCACTGCTTTTTTTAAGGTGTGATGATTCAGAATATCAACACCAGGCAGAGGAAACAGGATATAAGGAACACATAAAAACATGAGTACCTTGAAAAGAAGATACCAACAAGACTGTTTCACTCTGGTTAGGAAGGGGTTGTGTTTTTACACCAGTAGAACAGACATCTGATCAACAAAGTTCAGTAAAGTCACAAGCTCCAGGGCTTGTTAAAACTGGAAGGCCATGAAGAACAAGGTAACAAACAGAAGGAATCCTGCCTGAGAAAAAACTGAGTTCTAAACATTTTGCTTTCCTAAAATCCCAACAATGGAGGGAGAAGGGGCACAGGAATAATACCCATCTGCAACTTTGGCTTCATAAGCTTTAGAAAAATTAGTTTAGAGCACTAGAAAAATTAAAACTGTGTTCAAGTTGTCCAAAGACATGGAAACCAACATCTGACATTCCTGATGTTGAAAAGAAAATAACCAACAGATCTTGCAGAAAGAATGAAACATGAATTGCTGTGTTTAGCAGTTTAGTGATTTCAGGTCAAATTCAGCTTGTATTAGAGCTTCAGTAGCTTACATTTATAAAACCCAGAAAACCAGACAAGCCACTGTGAATATGAACTGTGTGACATAACTAGAGGTGCTCTGAAGCATTGGGATGACAAACTTAGGGTTTGGGCAACCACAAGTCACCTTAAAAAATAAAAATGAGTAAGAAAGAGAAAAGGACAAAGCAAAACCTCTGCTATGAAACTTGGGCTGGTTTGCTTTCTTTATTTGCTCCTTTGACAATTTTTTCTTTACATGTTTTTTAAGGTTCTAATTAAGTTGAAGATAATTCTGAAACAAGATGGGATCTATGCCATGGCGTGGATCATCTTACCATGTGTACAGAACATATTGTTCAGACAGAACTGAAGGAAACAAGTGTTGTCTGCTGCTTTCTACTCCATAAAACGTTCTATTTATCATTACTAATTATGTTGTGAGCTAAAGGGTGAGAATTACCTTCCCATTTGTCACCATCAGACACATTCTTCAGATCTAGACGTGGTATTTGAACACTCAGAGCTTCCTCAGAAACATTAACACTGCCATCCCCCAACATCTCTGAATCAGTATTTGCGTTAAGATCACAAGTCTTGTTACTTGAATCCTGTGTTGAAACAACAGAGCAATGTTGTTATTATTATTTAGCAACGGGAAATGAGCTACCCAAATAGCGCCAGATCCAGCATTGCTGGGAATTGACCAGAGAAAGAGTTCTTCTTTCCTGACTCAAGGAATTATAAACAATCTTCCCAACCCCAACAGCAGCCAATTATTTGCATTACAGAACATTCCTCACAAGACGCTTAAGTATAAGCTTGCTTTGCTGCTAAAACATCCTGTGAGGCAAGATGCCGAGATATCTAACAAAGGTTTTGCAAAGCTTGCAGGAGCCCAACAAACACAGCATGTTAAAAGCTGAATTTATTGGTTTTCTTCATAACTGTATTTCATGTAAATTCATAAGATGCTGTGTACCTGGATATAAATGAAATCAAAATCTTACCAGAAACATCTCTGAAGATATTCTATCACTGCCACCAAGCAATATACTATTTTGCCTAAAGAGAAGAAACAGATCTAGTTATAACTTTAAATACAAGCTCTTAATGGACAGTAAACCCTATACACTCCCCTTACATTTTATTCTTACATACTCAAGACCAATAAATAAAATAAGATCATCTTACACCTTTACTCCCAAACTGGAAGGAAATATTTTCAAACTCAATTCAACTCAAACTGAGATTTCAATCAGTGCTGAACTCGGATTGCAAGGGAATTTAAAGCTTCCTGGCTAATCACTATTACCAGCATGAATTCTTTACTCATTAAGAGCAATAAAATGTGCCAAAGTATTTCAAAGAAAATAAGTTATTTTTTTGTTTCCCTTGCCCAGAACATAGCTCTGTCCTCAAAAAAGCCATGACACATATCATATAGGCTTGTATTTGTTATCTCTTTTAAGCACATAAAGTTCCATGCCTTTTATATCATCATCATAAAAAGGTAACTCCATCTCTTCTCCTCTGTTTTCACACAGGAAAAGTTGTGTGTTTAGTTTCAACTCCCCTATCTTACACTGCACTGCCACAAACCACAGGCTGGTACACTTAGGCTCCAAAACCAATGTTACACATTCTGCCACGTCAGTGGCTAAAGAAACATACGTACCCTTCACTGTTATTTTCTCCATCAACATCTGCATCTTCATCACAGGTTTTCAACAATACATCTGCAGCCTGTTGGCAAAAAAGTACGATTAGAAAGATTTGGGAATTGCATTCTCAGCTGAAAACATATCTGTAATCACCTCTGACCACAAAAAAAAACACCTCTCAAAAACTAAAATCACAGCTTCTTGTGTGGTGGTGGAAATTATACTTTTTAACCAAGCAATGCTGGTTATATATATATATATATATATATATATATATATATACACACACATAAAACCAAGGTCAGTAGCCAGGTGTTTTAGTTACTAGAAGACTGACAATGACTTTCTGCCTTCAGATAAACTATATTTTATCATTTCTTTTAAGTATTAACACAAACAACTCTACTGCAAATTGTCAATTACAGCATGAAGCTTGCAGTGACTAAAACCATGGCAGTAAGTATATCCTAGTCTCGAAAATAACAGTTGGATGTAGACTTGAGCTCAGTATATATGAAATGAAACAAGTCTGTCAGACTTTCTGTCTGTCAGAAAGGAGCTACTAATCCCTGTTACTAAATAAAGCAGCCACAGAACTGGAAGGGGATGAAGAAACACTGGCATTTCTGTGACACCATCTCACAAAACAAGCTCAGATGAATACATGTCACCATTTTGTTCAGTAAAGTTGGCACAGGAAGACTGACTACTTACTTATATCAAAGCCCTGTACTAGATTGCTTCAGTATCTGATATGCCATTTTAAATAAATATGAGATTTTAAAGTAACATTACATTTGGTTTTGGACTTCAAGAAGCCCTCACAAATGATCTTTAAAATGTCTGAACACAGAATCATAGAATAGTTCGGGTTGAAAAGGACCTTAAGCTCATCCAGTTATAACCCCCCTGCCATGGGCAGGGACACCTCCCACTAAACCATGACACCCAAGGCGATGTCCAAGCTGGCCTTGAACACTGTCAGGGATGGAGCATTCACAACTTTCCCTGGGCAACCCATTCCAGTGCCTCAACACCCTCACAGTAAAGAATTTCTTCCTCATATCCAATCTAAACTTCCCCTGATAAGTTTGAACCCGCTACCCCTTGTCCTATCACTACAGTCCCTAAACATAATATCACCTCAAGAGTCCAAATAGTTGCCAGTTCTACACTGCTGACAGTCAATATCCACCCTTATCCGACAAAGCTCCTTTATTCTGTTTACACTGTTTCAGTCCTCAAGTCAAATTCCAATTAGGGGAAACAATTTCTAATCACAGGGCATTTGTCATAATCCAGCAGGTAACGTGCACCCTGGAGATGAGCTCTGCATGTCTTGCATAGTCACACTTATTGTAGTTGTGGGAACAACTGCTTCTGTTTCTATTTCAGACTCAAAGGAGAGCTCACGTGCTCCTTTGTTTCCTACAACACTACGTGCTCCTCTCTATCTCCTTTCATAGAGAAGAATCTATGAGTTTCCCTTTAAGATCTCCTTGAAAGATCAAACTCCCATAGCATTTGAAATTCTGTATTAAGAGGGTAAAAACTAACATTGAAACACCCAAAATTACATCAAGTACAACAGGAATGCATCTATACATGACCATGTGGCCTCAAGCATCATGTTCCCCCTTATATTCTTAAGCATGGTAACGAATGTGGAACTCTGAAGTGCACATACTTCCTAAGAAGTATAATTCACTTTTCTCAGCTGTTCTTTGAAACCACAGAAACCACACAAAATGCACTGAAAAGACACCAATTTGCATCAATTTTTGTTTCTCCATCTACATTTGTATTTTCTGAGTTTTTGCATTCTAAAGCTCAACATATATTTTAACTGGAAGAAACAAAGTGTTAAGAGTTACTATGAGGAACTCACTCTCTATTGCTTTTGAAGGCTTTCACTGGCAACAGGCTGAAAACACAAGACTTAAAATAGCCAGAACAAGACTTATGGCAGAAACAGGGAACTCTACCCTGTACTGACAACAGAGTTCTTGCAAACACAGTATTCACCTGAACTGGATAAACCATCATCTAATTGCAACACCGTGTTTTGTACATTTTGTGCTCTAGGACAATAATGCAGCAGTTTTTATAACAAGGTTTGGCACTAATGCATCGGGAAAGAGCCCAGATGATCGATACGTCCTGTGGAATTCTAATTTGCAGAATGGGATCCTAAACCAGTATGTTATTTTAGTCGGAACAATTGACAGATTTAGCTTGTAAGGTGTTTCTAGAGTCATTTGGGATCCACGAAAGCAAACAGAAGGCTGGGAGAAAAGTACATCACAATAGCAAAAAGGACTACAGCGACATTTTGCTGTAATAAAACCCAGATTCTGGACAAGACTCACACTTTCACTATGCTAAGGCATCCATTTCCAGCTTTTCAAGTTCACACACCCATTAAATTCTTCTAGTTAACCTCCTTATAGTAGGTTTCCTTATCTGGTTGTCTTTCAGGAAACCCTCAGATTTATGGTCTCATGGGCAAGAAGCTAAAAATCACTGTAGAAAGTTCTCTCTACACATGGACACCAAATCTCCCACAGAATTCATCATTAGGTTCATGACAACAGAAGTTTTACCAAATAAATAAGGAAGCACAGACTTGACTTCTTCATCAGAAGCGCTTGACAGCTGCGAATGTGCTATTCATACAGTGGCAGAAACCACATTCTCTTGCATACTGCTGTTATACTTGATTTCATTTTTGTCAGCAAATATCTGATAGCATTGCTGGATCACATAAGGATACCCTGAACAACAGACTGATGCCTGTTCACTAGGAACAAACGCTGCTACAGTTCAGGCCGTCACTGCAAATTCAGGACACACGTACTACAAACCTTCATTCTGGATTGCATGTGAGGATCTAATAATCTGCAGCTCAAAGCAAAGCTGAGGAATATTTGTTGTACAGAGAAAACAGTTATTTCAGCATTTCCAGCTGCTACAACACTGGGCTTCCATTCAAGCTGTATTCAATACTTGCTTCTTTCAGTGATATGAAGCTGTTCAATTCAAGCATAAAACAGAAAAGCAAAGGCAAAATTGAACCTATGACACCTGATTATCCTGTGGTCTGTTGTTTACATTTTTCAGTTGACTTTGGAAGTTTAATAGCAACTTCAAGTATCATTCACACTGTATTTCCAAGTCAAATAGTTCCTAAAAAATACAGCTAAGCATTTTATATTTACAAGCATGTCAGCATCACATCCTAATATGTGCCAAATTGAGACAGACTCTTCTGCTGTGGAATATGAATGGTCAATCCTGATACTTTTCAAGATGACCACTAAGTGCCGAACCTTTTCAAATGCCACAAGTCCAATTTTGTTTCATTTTTGTTGTTAAAACACCTCAAGTGTAAGAAGTGGAAGTGCACACATCAGTATGGAGGGGCACAAGCACAGCAGAAGTCAAATATCTAAACAAAGAAGTCCAAGGAGAAGTAACAGAATCTCTTTCGACGAGAAAGGAGATGTGGTTGAAATGTGTGGACATTGATGCCTACCCACAGAAGAAAGTGGAATCAGCGAGAAAGGGCTGTGATTAGCTAAGTACAAACCCACACCTTCCTAGCACAACAGTAGACAAGAGGCTGTAGAGTCTCAAAGCGACTGCTACTTCTACCCTTTCTTGATACAGTAAAAGGAGTGACTAACTGTGTGTGGGCTATGCGACAGCCACAGCTCTACATCTTCTGCTGCTCAGGAAGCCTTTCCTAACACAAGATGCTATTCTATCTGGTGCTATGCCAGCAATAGTAGTAGTGATATGATGTAGTGAAGATAGACTGACTTACCTGAGCAGAAGGAAGGGCTGGTACCTGTGAAAGACCAATAGGAACAACATTAGTCAGAGTCCCACAGCCTGCCCCAAAGTACACAAAAATTCTCTGTGCACATCCATGAAACACACATAACAGAAGACAACTGTACACAGCAACGGAACCAAGGAAGGCTGCATCAGAGCTATCAGGAAAACTTGGATCTCCAAAGCATTTTACTAAAGCCACAGCACTTTATGATTTTCATATATAGGAGGCTCTTCCTCTTACCTGAATGCTTTCTTCTTCCTCAGTTACAGTATCATGTTTTATAGCTTCACTGTCTAAATCAGTGCAAACCAGTACTTCAGAGCAGTCTCCTGTGTTCTCACTGCTACCAGTGTCATTATCTTCAATAACATCATCCCTAAAGACAAGAACAGAAAGCCTTTAGCAACCTGCTGTTCCACCTATAAAATTAAGGAAACAAACACTAGAGGGTTTAGGCGTTTTTTTTCCCTAAAGAGTGTCAAACATCAGGGTTCTTGGCTTGTTTTTCCCCCTCATCAACATTACTCTGACCAAAGATACTGGTAATATCTACAGTCTCTATCACCTACAGCCAAATTTAATTATTTATGTAGTTTACATATATTTCTGAGGTTTTCTCCAACAGCATGTAATAAGACATATTAAAACATATTTATTTGATTTTCATATCAAGGGCCAGGCATACACCCCCCGCTTACTATGCTGACCTAAGGAATAAAAGCACCAACAGCCAGAAGCAGCAACATATTGAAACTAGCACAACTCCATGAGGTCCCTGCACCTATGCTCCTCTCAATATTGAAGCCAGTCAATTTATAGCCCTCTAGTGAGAAATCCCATTATTTCTAACATTTAATCTTCCTAGAGTTCAATTTAAGGCTTGTAACAGTACATCCAGATTCAAACTAACTTATATCGTATTTGTGTCCGTATATTCTATACATGCCATCATCTCTGTTACCAAATGATTCTCTAATACATCACAAGCCTTTAACTTCCTTCTTCTCACAGTTCTGACTTTAACTCCTTTTTCTTAATTTCAGCAATCATTTAAAGTTAGTTCTACGAAATCTGCAGTGGATCACCACATTTTTCAGTTCTCCATTTAACTGTGTATTTGACATGCACACAGTCTGCTGGCAGCACTCCTTTAGAGCACCCAGACGACCTCATTCAAGAACACTATCATGTATCCACTATTACAGTTAATCCACAGTGGAATGATGATGAGCACTTGAAGTAGTTGCTGTGCCCGGAGAGTATACTGGTTTCAACCAGCAGTGATGGCACTTTAAGCCTCCACTGCTGTGAAGTCAGCCAGCCTTTAAAGCGCTGTAACTGAAGGAACTCAGCTACACCAGGACTTTTGGGCAAGTAACCACTTCCTTATAGATTACTTCAAAGACATTAAATCTCTAACACTAAAACTCAGTTTTAACTTATTACCACTAGCTATGATTATTACCTTTAAGATCAACTGCTAACTTTAGCGTGATGTTTTGTCACAGATAAGACTTCTAAAACCAGTAAAGACTGAACAATTTAGAAACCAGCACTTGAGTCTCCAAATACTTCACATATTTCAGGCTCTGAACAAATGAATTTAGGTACTGAAGTTCTACTTAAGCACATGCTTTTGGAGTTGGGATATTAATTGTGACTATTTATTTTTAACAAAGCACCAAAATGTACCAGCTTCTCAGTGCTGCCATGGCAATCACCACACTGGTAACGTGGCAAGATTTACAATATAAAAAAAAGCTAATCAAATGAAGCTGAAACTCAATGCAAACAGACCCACAGTGCTCATTCTATCCATTTTTAGCTATTTTGTTGACACTGGCAGCCAAAGCAGTAAAATAGCTACACTGATGTGGAAAGACAGGGTAAAGAAACTGAAACAGCATGTACAAGATCTTTCATATGGTAAACTTATGTCATAAGTAACAGCAGTAATGTAAGAATGAAAGCACCTGAGTCAATTCAAGTATTTACATAAAATTCAGCAGTGAAGCAGTTACAGTCAACAACGTTTTTAGCTACAAGATCAATTTAAAGTATTTGCTTTAAGAACTGTTGGTTACTGACAATTCACAGAAGTTGATGTGGTTAAAAATGCAGAGATAAATTGATTCATAGCAAAACTGTTGAACCACAAAAGCTGTAACTTCTGCTTTGGGTTGAGGTAGCTTGTTTTGGAAGAGTTAAGATACACAATCCTATAGAATCTGCTAAAATACAACAAAATCTTACTGGTTGTTAGATCCTTCCTCATCCCCACTGGGATTGTTTGCTTCATTGTTACAGCTCAGTCTGTGTTGCTGTATGTGTTTAAGATCGTTATCTAAGCTGCTCTGCAGGTCGAAAAGGTGCTGTTCAACAGCTGCTCTGATTGTTCTCTCTAAAATGCTGCAAGGAAAAAAGACAGAAAATTCCTATTAAGCACTCTCCTTCCGCATTGATCAATAGGCAGAAAGGCGGAGATAAACTTTACACACAACAGGATTCTCTGATGACAAGTACTTCAAGGCAAGAAGAGACTCACTTTTCCAGAAAGGCAGTAGAAATTACTGCAACTATCTTTTATTTCATAAGATTTACATAAAGTATTATGAAATCTATTTAAGAGTAATTAATACATTACAGTTACTTATTTTTTTTATCAACACAAAGTTTTCTTAAAGCCTAATACATCAATGTGCCAGTAAAATCCTGTGTCTGTAACAGGTCAGAGTGAACCCTGGCACAGGTACCACTTCAGCACAGCTGCCTGCAAGGCCTCCTGAACAGGGCTCTAATCTTAAAAGGTGAGAGCCACAAACAGCAGAGACAATGAGCAGGTATCTGAAGAAGGACACAGGATATACCCAAAGATATGTCAAGAAAAGCACTGCACTGTTGAAAAGCAGTCAACTCTGTTAAAGTGTTCCTTAGCCAGATCATCCAAAATATGCAAACAGGACCATCAAAAATCCTCCTGTAAGAGTCTTAAACTACTGTATCCCATTTTTACCTCTGGAATTGTGCACTTATTTTCCCCTCAACGTTACTACACACAATTTCCACTGAACTGTACTCAATATTAACAACTAGAAGTGGTGCTAAAATACAGTATGAATGCTATCAGATCTTTAAAAGTCAATCTATGACATATCCAAGCATAAAACCAAAGTATTTTAGAATCTAGATTCCACCACACTGTGCTCTCATGCTTCTGCAGTCAACACCACCAACAGATATTTTCACTACATTAGTGCTAAATGCCATAAGTGAAATACTTCATGCTAAAATACATTCATTTATAACTGTAACCATCAAACCTACTGCATTTCCTTCTCTTGAAAGCAGACATATCTTCTATGCACATTCTAGTAACAGCACAACTCAAACATTTCCTATTTTCATTGTACTCACTCTGCAGAGGCTGGCAAGATACTTATGGGAGAGATGTGAGCACTGCAATAAAGAAAAGGAAGTTAATGGAATGCAAAAACTTATCACACTAAATATAAGTTTTGAAGTCAACAGGACACAACTTACAAAATATTTAAAGACTGCATGTAATGCAGCTAATAAAATAAATATGTAAAGAAAACACTGATTTGCACTCCCTTTACTGTCTAGATGAAGGAATCTTAAAGAACACCATCTTAAGCCAGAAAGTTGTAGAAGCAGCAAAGCAGATTTGTCTCTTTCTCAGTACATTATGAAGCTATAAGCTTTCAGAAGTACAGTCTTTCCCATGGGAAATACTAATCACTTAGTCTCCAAAGATTTCCTGCCACCTTGCTTAAGAATGCAGATTTTAACCTTGCTGCCTAAAGCACATTCCACATCACTCTGCTTTCTTCCACAGTTGCAATTCGCAAGCGCTGTTTCCCTGCCTGTCAGACTGCTGCCTCATTTTGTTCTGCAGCATTCAACAGATGAGCAGCACTCTCCAAGGACAGCTACAGCATTTCAAGCCCAAGGCAGGTACCTTCCAGAGGTTTTGAGGCAGGAGCTAGCTCTTTGGAGAACACCTGGAAATCTCCCAGCACAAGCCACTTCAGCCTAGAATATCAAACTCCTGAGGGTGTTGGTGATCAGTGTAACTAACACAAGTTACTCACGGGTATGGGGTCCCTCTACAATCTGAAATTAGTACGATCAGAATTCTCTAATTATACACAAAATACTTTTAGACAGTGATGACAAATATGTTAAAAACAAAATAACAGAAGAAAACCCTACTGTGAACAGCTGTGAGGTACAATTTACATATCCCATTTAGAACAAAAGAAAGAAATACTAACTTCATTTCAACTGGCAGGTAGGGAGGGAAGTAAACAAATGCTTTTTCTTCCTATTCTGTATAACTAAGTTCAAAAAGCTGAAGCCCAACATTTTAGCCCACTCATTACCACGCAACAACACTGTTGGCACCCACAGCTGATTTTAAATCTTATTTCCATGAGTTCATAAAGTAAACTCTGAATAGAAAGGAGCTTCCCACTGCACTGGAGCTCAACAGGTACGCTACCTCTGCCAGATACTCAGACTGACCCCAGCCTGCCCTGCACTAAAACACAGAGACGGTCTCCCTCCTCACCCGAGGATAGTTTTAGTACAGTTAAGGAGTATCTTGGTCAGACTTTATCAAGTTTAGTAGTAGTTCTACCACCAGAGAGGTAAGATAAGTACACCACCTCAAGCAGACTGGCTTTCTCTTCCTCCAAGCAGAAGAAACACAAACAATAAAGGATTTCCATTGAAACACTTGCTGACAGGAAAGTGGCTAAAGCATTTCTTCAAAACTAATGCTGTCCTTTTGCCTTAGATTACTTGTCCTGGGACACAGCACAGCACTGAATGCAAACCCCACATTGGAATAACTGCACAAGCAGGTGCCCACACAAGTTCCTTTTCTTAATGGAAACCTGATTTTGAATCAAGCTCATTTTGATGGGTGTGTTTGCCTTGGTGCAAAACCAAAGCGGATCCAGATGCAAACGCTCTGACAGAACAGGCAGCTCTAAACTACCATCTCAAACAAGACACTGCTGCATAGCTTTGGAAAATTAAACACCTAATATAGAAGGCAGATCTTGCAGCCACTGATTTCAAAGCTGCTGGATCAAACGTCTGAGGGTGAACACAATGGCACTTTGGTTGTTTTCTCTCAAACCAAGGAATAGGAAGAAAAAATTTACAACTTAATATATCTATATTTCATTGATATTTCTGTGCACTGAAGTCGAGCACAGCCCTAGTACTGGTATGAAGGAAGACCTCTGATAAACACTTTTTGATTTGACCACACTTAAAATCACAAAAATGAAGACATGAAGCTGTGAATAAATTCTGCTTCACTAACAAGAGAAGAGAAGAACATGAGCAAAACCATCAGTAAATAAAACAGATTTCAAACCACATCCGCTATCCCAGTGTTTTGGGGAAGTTCTACATTATGAAAGGTATACTCACATTCTAAAAGTACTAATACACAATTGCGTACACTGGAATCAATTTACTATTAACACACAGTTACCCCTAGGACAAACTGGGGGTGGGAGGCAATCATATCACAGAACACTGCACTCCAGTTGTAAAAGAGAGCAAAAGAAGTAATTCAGTCAAGGGCACAAGTACAAACACTATTTATAGGAAACTGATGACCTGAAATCCTTTTATTCTACCACTTCAGACAATGAAGAACTGTGCCAAGAATGGGGAGAATCAAGTTCCTCTCCAAAGAATCACAAAGATTTCAGACATGGTTCACAACACAATTTTCCATCTTACTGTTTAACCTTCAGGCCCCCAGCATAGGATCATTCCCCCGTGCTCCCATTAAACACCTTTAGATACATTAGAGGTATTCAGCAAAAGATCTGCATAAATCAGCAGCATTGCAAAGCCTTGACAACCTTCTTACTACATACAGGATATCTTCAACTAAGCCCTTCAGCAATTAAGTGTGTTTTGAACGAAATGTGTCAATAGCTCTTAAGTGAAAATACAACCCAACTTCCCCACTGCTACTACAGCTCAAGGATACTTTATAAAAGCTGTAAATTATACTGCTACACGGAGCTGCTACACGCAGCATGACACAGCAAGACACACAAAGGTAAACAGCTTGGTTTCATAATGCTAACCTAAGAAACTCTTTTGCACTGTCTCCCTATCCACAGAAAGTTCCGATGAAAACACACCTGAGATAGACAAATACATTAACCAGAGAGAAAGCAGTTCAAACTTTTTCTTAGTTATTCACAGTTTGTTATTTCTCATTAAAAAAATCAGTTGTGACTATTTCATTTCATGCTATCTCCTAAACCCATTTAATCTCACGTAATTTGCAAGTTAAATAAAGCCTTATTTGCAATCCTATCAAAGCAACGTTTCCCTTTCATATATTTACCTGTGCAGCAGAACTTTACAGGCCATTCTGATGATTTTTGCTATCCCAAGCGAGCACTTCATGTAAAACTGCTTCATTTGGAAACCAGCAAAGCGTGGTGCTGGCTGCTGGCTGTGCATGCTGCTTGCCCGGCTTCAATGGCTGCTTGTCAGGCAGCACTTCTGGAGTGCTGCACTAAACCCTGCAGTCTAACTAGAAATAGACTGCAACATGAGGTCACTCCTGACAATAAGCTGCCCAATCAACACTTGAAAGCTTCCCCAACATGTTGTTGACAGATTTTCTAGGTAGGGATCAGTATTTAGATGGTAATGAGAGCATTAGATTGAAACAATAACGTATTTTGTAGCCATTTAGGCAGTTGTAACATTTGGTCAGCTTTACCATAGATGCATTTTGTCTGGCTTTGCTGCTGTTTACTATTACTGCTTCTCTCTCACTGATTTAATTAGAATCAAAAAGAATTAACAAATATCACATAAACAGTGAGGATGTGGCCCATATCATTGCATTTAATATAGGTCAACTTGTTTATGGAACTTGCAACTTGTCATAGCTCGTATTTTTACACATATCATTATGAAAAGCCCAAAGAATATCTCAAGAGCTTTTCCATTAGGCTCCTGACAGGCAATATTTAAGATGAACTGCAAAGAGTAAAGCAAATGCTGTTTGGTGAAGTGCAGTGATTAAATATGTGGAATAATGATAGAGAAGGATTCTAAAGTGATTATTTCAAGAGCCCGTCTTGACAGTCAGCTGCAGTGCTGAGTCAGAGATTCCTTCCTCCAAAAGTCAGGACAGCAAAACCAGGAGAGCCTGGGGGAAAGACTTCTGATAAACAGAATATGGTGTTTCCTTTACATGCACAATGTCAACTCACAAACACTCCCCTCTGGGGTAATGGGCTGAAAGGGCACTCAACAGGTTTATTTTTTCAAGCAGTCACTAAATCAAACTGCATTAATGATTACCCACATTTGCACCCGGTTTCTCTCAAACTCAAATTAACACCATGCAGTGCATGAAGGTTTCAGCAAGAACAAACACCACAAGAAAAAAGCTAGGGAGCAAAGTTATAAGGAAGTTATAGTCTAAATAACTAGAAGGAAGGTCTATACCCCACTGTATGGAACAAGATAACCAATCTTTGTAACATGCAGAACATGCAACCTCAGTACTCTTTTCCTTCTCTCCACAAAGAGACTAAAATACACAGATAGATCATCCCCAATTTGACAGGAGCAAAGAAGCCACAATACTACAGGTTAAAAAAACTACAAGAATCATGTCTGAGATCTGCTCCTGTTCCTCTTTCCTTTACAAGCCGCTGCAGGCCCTGTGTCAAGACAAACAGCCCCACAGACCAGCAGTAACATTTGCTTTTTTATTTATTTTCTGTATAAAATAAAACAAAGGCCATTAAATACGTATTATGAAAGCCTTTAAGTTGGGAAACATACATATTTCTGG
This sequence comes from Psilopsiagon aymara, assembly GCA_024733675.1. Taxonomy (NCBI): domain Eukaryota; kingdom Metazoa; phylum Chordata; class Aves; order Psittaciformes; family Psittacidae; genus Psilopsiagon; species Psilopsiagon aymara. The sequence continues at coordinate 20,926 of JANRGW010016828.1, read as the reverse complement.
TGGTTAAAAGTTTAACAAAGCACACTGTCTGTATTTTCTTGTTTCATTTTTCCTGCAGTTGCTCTGGTTTTACAGTCACAACTCTCTCCTTCTGCAGGATTCCTCCTTATCCTTCCCCACAAGAATTACGGAAGATGCCAACCATAATTAAAGCCTATTAATGTTTAATTAACCCTAAACATTGAGGAAAGATGTTTTTCTCTTCAGGCTATCAAAAATTAAACTCTCAAACATGTTGAGGTTGTCACTACTGCTGCGCTTCCACATTCCACAGGCAGCTAAATACCTGTGAATACCTGTGAACAGCTAAACTGCTTTACAACTGTAATTGTAGAAATTCCAATTACAGCAACTTGTTTTCCATTTAACTCAAACCAAGATTAAACACCTGCATTACTGACAAGGATAATTATTAAAACAGAATTTTAATTACAGACCCAAGATGCTTCTTTCATTGTTTTCTATTTTACAAGTTCCTGCAATGAAGCAGAAGGAAGTGTGCAGCCAAGCATCCTAACAGAACCCAAAATACACGTTCTTGAGACTATTGAGTCTTAGGCAGAACCTTATTTGTGATTTTCCCTGCATCACTTCCACTTTCAGTCACACTTTTAATATAGGTTCTTCCTCACCCCTCCCCACAAGTTCTTACATGCAGTACCCATACCAAACACATGCTGCAAAGGGGAAGAGGTAAAATTCACTCTCTGTAAAACGTGAACTCTAAGTAAAGCAGACTTTAAATAAAAACTTGCTTTCTACAAGCAAGTACAACATAAACCTGTGTATTACAAATGCATACAATAAGTTCTCAAACAGAAGTTTTAAGTATATGCATCTCCTTTATGAACATTGGTCTTAACTAAAAGCTGAATCCCACTCCAATGCTCTATCCCACTTTGCAGCTCCCAAACCTCCTCCCGGCTCCCACCCAGCAGAGATGATCTGAACAGCCCTCTCTAGAGGGCTCAGCTTCAGTGACAGCGATATCCATTTGGGCAACACGAGACCTTGGCTTTCTATGCATATCTTTTCTAGAAAGCCATTAACAAATTAAACCTCACCTTGTGCACAGGTGCCAGTTATGTCCCTCCTATGCTGATATAACAAACATCAACCTCTGAGATAAATGTAGTTAGCAGAGTTTAAATTAGCTGAAGACCGATCTTCAGGTGTTCTACAAGTACACGAACAAGCCAACATTCACAAAACAGGGAACCCAGTCTTCATTTCAGCTCATATTAAAGTGACTTTCTGAACCCTCCATTCAGCAACCCATTCTATAAAGCCTCATCTGTAACCTTACGAACACCATCTCTGAAGCGCCCAAGATTTCCTCCACATTGCTCCTACTAAAGGCCTTTCTAGAACCATTAAACACCAACCTAAAAATCATTAGTGGTCGATATTACCCCACTTGCTCTCCCATTCTCCTTTTGATTACATGTAGTTCTCTCTTCATCCCCAGCGTTTTCTCTCTCTAGCATATTTTCAGGAAGTAATCACATCTATAGACTCATCATTACAATTGCTGAATGCAATATATTCCACTGTATGCTCATGCAATCAGAAAGTACTTTCCTCATTTAACACCCAACTAAACTGGGCCTAACAGACATCTGGATAAACAAATTCTCACAGGTTGAGGCAATAAGGAGGGTTGCACAAGGACAGCTCTGCTGACCAGCATAGGACAAGAAATAGCCCCGGGATTTCCCACTGAAAGGGAGCGGTGGAAAGATGGTTCAGAATGGGTTCACATCTAAAACTATTCACATGCTTTTTATATTTCTCCTATAAAATTCACTGTTCAAGTACAACTTGACAGTTTCACTACAATATGCCCTTTTTCCCTTTCTCTGCATAAATCACCATAGTTAATCCAATCTGGGTTGCACAGGCATTCCTCTGCTGAATTTGGGAACAGTTATTTTTATATTGTACTATTTATTTCTGTATTTTACTACAACAATAACTGCACCTACTTATAAAGCTTCAGTTTGTAGACAGACTGCTCAAAAGCCTGACAGCTCCTCTCAGGCAGAACAGACAATACTTCAGACTCTAAATCCAAACTCAAAGGCAGGAACAAGGTTACCTTGTTGATGCTGTAACACTCCTGGAATCTGAGAGACTCCCTGTCATATCTAGATGCACCACAGCTGGCCTTTCAACAGGTTTCTCTGTGCCATCTTCTGGAAGTTCTTCAGGCTGCTCAAGCTTTACATCTTCCTCCTCTTCCAAGAGATCATTGATCTAAAAAGGATTTAATCACAGTTACTGGCTGGAAAAGTTCTTTAAAGAAGTACAAGGAATTAAAAGAGCATGAGAGGTCTAAAAAGAATGTATGTGTAAGAGGTGAACATTTGTCAGTTTTAGAAAGAGACAGGCACACTAGACTTGCTTTTATGTTAAACCACATATTCCACATCACTAAAAAGCCTTTTGAAACACTGGACAAAAGCTGAAGAGAAGCACCTCTAATGCAGTAAAGGAACACAAGCAGAATCAAGACAAAAAAATCCCAGCCACGCTGAAGTCATGAGGCACAGAACCTTTCTTCCTTTACATATGAAAAAAGAGACAGCCAATTGTCCTCTATTCCATAGGAACTCTTAATCATACATGAGAAGCATTTTCAAACACTTTATGGAAAGCAATATATAAGTCTAAGAAACCAAGCTTTACAGTACTGAATATTTCTGCAGGCAAAGGTAAGAGTATTAAGAAGCTTCCCCAAAGCCTCATCTGTTTTTTTTTCCAAACACAGATGTGTTCACGGAAGCAGTTAGATACAGGCAATTTAAAAGTAAAACAATATAGCAACCGACACCTCAATACAGCACCTTCAGTTTTGACAAAGCAACTATGTTGAAACCATAAGAGGATAAACACAAAGCTACTCTGTTTGATTGCAAAGCCCCTGTGATTGATCACGGATCGCTCAAACTTGCAAACTCAAACACTAAAGCAGCAGCAGCCTCAAGAATATACGCTTTACATCACCTTGTGCACGAGTGTGAAAGAAACTCACTGAATTAAGAAAACCTGAAACTTTAAACTACACAGAAGGCAGAGAGGAGCTGTTTATTTTCCAAAGGGGTGTAATGTATTACATGGAAATACATTCAGGTCAAGAAACATACTTATCCCTGACTTTCCGGTGTAACTGCAAGAGGATGTGGCAGCGACCCCACGGGTAAGCCCGGCCGCACTCAGTGAGGACAGGGCATTGCTGCACCCCAGGCACCTGCCGGAGGGAGCAGGAGGCAGCAGCAGTGCACTGTTGACATCTGGTGGAGACACCACGGAACTAAAGTGACACCCCCCCAGGAAAAAAAACAAAGCCAAGACCAGACACCAAACAGGCTGCTATGCTTGGGAAACCCTTCTGCTAAAACACAGAATGACCCACAGACAAGTCAGTAATTTCAAAGCATGAGAGCAGACTAACTGTTCCTTAAAGAGCAGTCATGCCAGCCTCAGGTGACAGCCCTCAGCCTGGCTGCAGAAGATACAGGCCAGCTTTCTTCAACAGCTTCCTGCCCACAGCAGGGCTGTGTCAGTTCTCAGTGCTAGACACACTCCTGCAAAGAGCTGGAGAAAGCAAACACTGCAAAGCTGCAGCACTCTGCTACAGGAGCAAGCAGAGCAGAAGCTGCTCAATCCAGAACGTCCTGCCCACGCTTGGCACTGCAGCCCAGTGGGTGAGAGAGGTGTCTCCTGCAGTCAAGAGGAAGCAACCAGCTGCCCCAGGACTTGCCTTACCTGTCCTGCTAGAGGAGGGAGTCATGGCACAGCAGGGCTTTAAAAACCTCAGTGTTTCTCATTACCTTCCTTAGCAACTGCAGTTATTTACCCCTTTTTCCTCTTTACAGAAAATACTTCACTTCTGAATCCAACTGAATATGAGAAAATTCATAGTTTATAGCTTTCTGTATTTCTGAGGAGAAGTTTGAGCCAAGATTTTGATAATAAAGCCACAAACCTGGCTTTGATAATACAGAAAAGTATTTCCTCCAACATTATCACTTTTACACCAAGACTTCCTAGAATTTAAAACATCTGCAAACATAAGAAGAATACTACATTTTCATTTCCCTTAACACCTCTCCATCTCTGCATTTATATATATAAATATCTCTGCAAATATCTATATCCCAGGATGACACGGTATTTTACTGCACAAACTGAAATTTGTTATGAGGAAAGGCAGAAGGCATGACACTGGATACCACCAACCACACAGAGGTGACTGACAAGCCTGGCAGCTGAACACTACTAGGACCAAGAGGATTTCTGTTCCACTTGACTTTTTTCCCCCTAATTTCAGCACTTTTCCTCACTAATATCAAGAATATCCTTTGAAGTCTGAGAATCAGAAACACTAGTCAAGAAATTCTGGCATAGGGAAGCACCACGGATAACATCATCAAATGGAGTGCGAGACCCTGCATGTTCCTCTCAGACACACCTGGATGTATTATTGACCAAGACAGACACCAGCATGGCTCTGCATTCACTTGAAACACAGCTCTCCAGTCCTAGAAAGGTAACTCAAAAGCTGTACTGTTTATGTAGCATATTTGTGTTGGGCAGGATATCACCGTTGGTTCAGTGCCAGTGTATGTTTCTCCATAGCATAGCTATACAATTCCACCCGCATGCCTATGTTTGGAAAACCCATGTAAGGAAATGCCACATTTTGTCAATTTGCAACAAACAGGGATAATAGACTTATAATTCAACCTATCTTTCATAAACATAAATGAGTGTAACAGATACCTAAGTGATAACATACTGCATTTAAAATATTCTTACCTGCTCAGTTATTGAGCTTAAATCATTGGTGGATGAAAAATCTTCCTCTTCATTTTCAAAGAATTCATAGTAGTTCTCCAGAAGCCCCGCCATTATTCTGCTGACTAGTTCTTGTTCTTTCAGATCCTCCACATCTGTGTAAATGCTAAAGATTTCAGCACTGGGTTAGAGATATGAATTCAACTGTTTCCCCAAAGGCTCCTGTGAATGACTTCTATGACTAAAGGCTGTTCTTCACACCATTATCCCTAATCCGTTCACAGAATACAAGAGAACTTTCAGTGCGCCTTCACACCAGTGCATTATAGAGATTTATACTAGCTTACATGTAAAAGTGACAAGTACTATTTTGTCAATTAACTTTTCATGAGGAATATTTAAAATGTAAGTATTTTCCTGTACAGGGGAATCCCCAGGATACATTTTATACCAGAAGAGCTTTCTCGCTACAAATAGCAATCTTAGAGGCTATCTCTACAAAACATGAACCTCAGTATTATTACAGTAATGCAACAACCACATCACTGGTTTCTAAAGCCACAGCTCATAGACAAGCTGTTGTTTACATCTGGGCAAAAACTATACGACAAAACTGGGATGAGGGAGTAGGGAGAACAGAAAGAAAGATGCTGCCCAAAACATAATCATAGGAACATAGACTGGTTTGGGTTGGAAGGACCTTAAAGCTCATCCAGTTCCTACCCCCCGCCATGGGCAGGGACACCTTCTGCTAGAGCAGGTTGCTCCAAGCCCCGTCCAACCTGGTCTTGAACACTACAAGGGATGGGGCAGCCATAACTTCTCCGGGAACTCCATCTTGTGCACTTGCTACTGTTACTCACAGACTAGAAACGAGTTAATGCTACAGATGTACTTTGTCAAACTCACACAAAAACACCACATGAACTTCAAAAACCAACTTACTGAAAAACATCCGGGCCAAAGACTGCAGCTAAAGAACTCGCTGACCAGATTTCTTCATGATGAGATGCTACATTAGCTAAAAATTTACACAGAAACTTTAACAAACTGTAATTAACAGGTGGAAGCTGCTGCAAGAGGAACCTCAACTTTCTTCCAAATTCATCTTCATTATTATAATCTGGAAAAGGCAAAAAAAAAAATATCTTAATCACAGAAATAAATACCTGCTTTTTCATATTTAATATTGATTGAGTTTTTGACTCTGCCAATTACTTGCTTCTGAAGTACAACTGACTGGCTCAGAATAGCCTAAATCAGTAGTATTTGACTTGTGTTGGTTTGGACTGAGATTCCATGACTAAATTCCTTCACGGATAAAGGAAAAAAACCAAAACAAACCAAAACTCAACAAACAAGGAACCAGGCAAACAAAAACCAACCCAACCCACATATCTGAAGGGTATTAATAGTGGTGGTACTTCATAACAATCTATCTGTCCCTGCATTTCATCCTCTCATTTCAGTCTCTGGTTTAGTTCCTTCCTCTCTGATCTCTCCAAGTGAGGCTGAGAACCCCTTTCCCATTCTGCCATTCTTCTTCAGTGATGTCAGAGGTTTGGATGGGTGGTGAAGAGACAGGGATACATAACAAAAAACCCAAACCCTTTCCAGTCTTGTTTCCATAGCACAGAACCATCAGATTACTTTCCCTAATTATATACTAATTTTAAGTTTAATTTCTTCTGTGAAACAAACTGATAACCTAAACCAATGACTTCCACCCTATTCTCCTCTGCATGGCCAGTTTAGCAGGTTTTCCGCAGTTAATGCTGATTACATAGGCCAGCTCCTCCATATCCTTTCATTTTACCACTGTTGCACAACAATTGCTTCTAAGAAGAGCTCTAGAGATGGCAACAGCTCCAGAGAGAGTGTGCTAACTTAAAACCTAAATTCTCCCTGTTTCTGACAAGCTCCTTTGCCACTTCTTCCTCTACAAGCATCCCATTCTCAGCACTCTACTTCCTTTTACAACATCTAACTAAGGAATACAAGCAATCTCAATACAATCATTTAACATATACTTAGCTTGAAGCTTGTTGACTCCTCTTCAGACCTAAGAAAGGCCCACCATAAAACTTCCTCATTCTCACCCCACATTTAACTATACCCTTCAGCAAATTATCTCCCTATCAATCTCATCTGTTACATTATAAGCCCTACAAGCAACAAGGTTCAAAGAGTTTACAATTGTTTGTACCTAACAGAGAAATTTCATAAAGAGGAAATGTTGGGAAATCCAAAGTGGGAGAAAACTTAATACTAAGATACCCCCTCATCCTTTCTCAGGATTTGAAAACTCTTCTTAGATTACTCAGAAGGGAAAGAAGACATTTGAAGATGATGAGCAGTTGCTGGGTCCTTAATGTCAACTCCAAGTTGCAAATTCCCTTTTGTACATGTACAGTAATACGAACAGTAACATGCAGGACTTCATTTACCCAGACACAGGTAACACCTACAGTATTTGAATACAAGTAACCAGGCACAGAAAAATACTACCTCCTGGAAACTGAGCTATGTCTACCAGACAGTGAAAAAGCCAAAACTTGAGTAGAGGAAACTGAAACTCTAATTTTAGTCTCAGGAAACAGCATTTAAAGGTTCATGTGTTTTGATTTCCATCGTGCAGATAACTTTAGATCTTTCTAAAATCACTTTATTTTAAAGAAAGTAAAGAAAATAAGCTGCAAGTTAAAGAGAAGCTTTTCTGTGTATTTGACAGAAAGGAACTAATTGGGATTTACATGCTGAAGAAAAACTCTTTTCCCGAAACAACCCCTATATAAAACACATGTGCTTTTTACAGTCATCTATTCAAAAAAATGGAAAAAACCCTATTTTCACACTGTATTTTACAAGTCATAGAAGGGAAGTACACTGTCACACCAATGGAGTCCACCCCCATCCTATTTCCAGTCATGATATTGCAAATCAAGGCGCACAGCAGTATTAACTGAGCAACCAGCAGCATTCTGCATTACTGTCTTAACCATCCTTCTGTCATCATCTTTTTCAGGTTTACTAGCTGATGAAGTCCAATGATCCAAGGCATTAGCAACACAAACCAAAAAGCAGACATATCACTAGTGAAATTCCATGTCCACTTCAGTTTCTCATTACTGCACAGGACAAACAGAACTTCAGCCTTAACAAATTTCTCTGATCAGCAGCTTCCGAAACTTGTTTCTAGCAAAGACTACTTAGTGCCTCACACATCAGTGTTCAGCCTCTGCCCACCAGCTATCCAGATAACCACCCCACATGCAACATTTCAGGATATGGGGGCTACCAAGGGAGGAAAATGAAGCAGCTTCACGCTCCGCAGATGACCCTCCAGTTTAGCAGCAGGTAAATACTGAGTAACAGTGTACAAAACCCATGCTATGCTATACTCACTCAGCCTGCAAACCAATTCCTAGTCTGAACAAACCAGACAATCATGAACACTACCACATTCTTATGGGGAATAAACTCAACAACAAAACATGCACCTTCCAAAGCAGAACAAGCCCAGCACTTGAACTGAAGTATGAACTGACACTGGAAAATGAGCAACACTCCTACAGAGTGACAAACCAGCAAACCCCCCGGTTATGTCACAGGGTGCAGAGCTCCAACAGCAATGTACCCTCTGAGGACATTACTAATGTAGTGCTGCAAGACAAGCTCTCTTACTAGTCAAGTTATGAATCAACTCCAACACCACTCAACACAGCAGAGGCCAAGAGACTCAGGAGACTGGATACAGACAGACAAGTTGGGAACTGGTAAGGAAAATACTGCGCTAGCATATGGGTGTCAATGTGAAAGGGCAAGGTTTTGCAGGGTATGAAAAGACACATTTAGCAACAACATGCTGGTGACAGGGTGGGTTTTTTTCCTCCTACAAACACGTTTTAAACTGAAGAAAATCCACAGTGGGAGATCAAACACAACATGAGCATAGGGCTCGAGATCTCTTCTCTAGTATACAAAAGCTTTAAGTGCTAGGAAAGCATAGGCAGAGTAAGAGAAATTAAGAGGAAATAAGAGAAAAGCAGACAAAAGCATTCCTAGTACTCTGAAGCATCAGTAGAAGATGTCACACAACTTTGATTCCAGTAGCTTTGACCACTGTCCCAGTATTCATGCCCAAGAACATGGAATGCTCAGAACTAATCAGCATGACATGCGGCAGCTTCACTGTTTTCCTCTAAGATCAATAAACTGTGTCTATGCATGCGGTCTGAGTTTCCTAAGAAGACCTATTTATCTGGGGTTTGTGCTAAGAAAAGGTTATTTAAATGCCCCCGGATACACACATGATTACACAGAACACCAAAGACACCCAGTATCACTACAAATCTCCATTTAATACTGGGTTTTACTCTTAACATAATACAAACATTAAATCAAAACTAATTATTACCTTGAGAAAGTTGCATTAAATGTATGTGCAAACTGCCAGGGATGACTGGCTCTGGAAGTTCCTGAAGAAAAAACCTAAGAAGGCTGATAGCTGAGGGTACATCTGCTTCTTTAACCAGGTCCACATCTTCTCCATTATCATATCGTTGCCGAAGCCACTCCACTGTCTCAGCATTCCCATTGACTTGAAAAAGTCCTTCTTGTTCCAGACCCCCTGAGTTAGACAGAAATTGCAGAAATAAACTTTTAGATCTAGTATGGACAAATATTGCAGAAAATACTGATAATCAGATATGCACAATTCATACACTGACTGAAACACTTCCTGGACAACAGTTTTGCAAGACTGCAGCAGTCCTTTTCCCAGCAAATACATTCTTATGCCCAGCTAACAGTAAGCTGAGTGTTACAGTACCTAAACCATATCATTTCCTATGAACTATCCTGATAAGCTGACTGCTTTAGTCTCAGTTAGGAAAAAAGTGATAATCAAATGTAACAGAAGGACTAAAGAAAGTGCGTATCACCAAAAAAGAATTCCAACTAAATCACATCCAATTAAATATAAGTAACTTTAGAAAAAAGTACTCTTCAAAAAAATACAGCTTACAAACCCCACAATTTATTCTCTAAGAATAACAGCTCAACACATTCAAGTACAGCAAGATAATACATACCATGTTCCTCAATATAGTCCACCACATGGCGGACTATGAATGGAACCTCATTGTCTGGTTGCCCTTCTTGCTGCAGCTCATCAAGTGGAATTCCAAATATTTTGTTAGCAAGAACAGAGTTGCAGTTACTCAAGGAAGGGGAGGAGCTCTTCCTCATATCTTTTTGCAGCCAAAAATCAAAGCTGTCTTTTCTGTCAAGTAAGAGGAATTAAAACCAAAAATCATACTTCAGTGCACGCTGGTTTAATCACCTACTGCAAATACTCTTTGGTCTTTCTCAGTCTGTTGACTGATTTAATGACAGGTTCTATAATGACTCCAAGTACAGCTAACTAGAGAAACAACTATAACCAAGATAGGTGTTATGGAAAATCCTCAGTAGAGGACTGAGAAGAACATATATAGCAGCAAAGAAAACTCAGAAAATTCTAGTTACAGCATCGCTGCTTAAGTCTAAAGGTGCTTCAGAAGAGAGATTCTTCAGTACATTTCCAGACAGTATTTATCGGTCAGGCCTCAGAAACTCAACACAAAAGCCTCTCAAGAGGAAATGGAACTAGTGGATCATAACAAACCAAACCCACAGGCTTTAGTTACATGAAATGATGAAGTATTTTGCGGTACACAACTCCACCGCAATCAACTTCTAATATATTCAGCATTTTCTGGTCTGCACAATAGAGCTTTCAACACCTGCATCAAATTAAACATTTTAATAAACATAAATCCCCAAAACTGGTTTCTAGATGCTCAGTGATACCATTCTTCCCACCATGCAGAAGCTCCAGCTTTACTTGCAAGCCTTTGTTTGATAAAGGATCTAAGTAGATAACAGAGGTATTACCAAAGTTTCAGTTAAACTGTTATCCTGTCAGAACCAAAGTATTTCTTTTAGCAAAGAAAAACCAGTCTTTTCAAAATAAATAATCAAAAAGAAAACATACTTGCTTAAATGCAAGTAGTTACTTTCGTAGAGGATGGCCCACAGACCATGAAGTACAGCACTGCAACCAAACGTAATCCTCTGATTACTAATGGATTGATAAATTCTAACAGATGAGTCACACTGAAATCCACACTTCCTTTTCTAATAGCTTGAGTACAGCAGTTGAAGAAACCCACCTCAGAGTACTTAAACAGCCGAGTTTGAAAAACGTTTTCTGCGCCAGCTGCCCTCACTGACCAAGCATTCTTTTGTCATTTATGGTTGTTTAAGATTATGGCAAAAGATCAGCCTGTAGTTCCTCATTGAAGAATAGCAGAACTCGATCAGTACTTCAGCAGTTAATCTGAAAATAAGGAAAATATTATTAGAACATAAAGTTTTCAACAGTTTTAAACTCAGTCACAAGTTTAAACATCGCATTTGAGGAATTCTCCTTGTTAAGTCATCAGTTTCTTGCTCTGATCAAGAAAGTATAAAGACCTCATCACACAAAAAAGCAAATCCCTTTCTTCACTTAGGAGTTAACCAAATGTAAAGCAAAAGCACGGGACAGCTAAGCCTTAGCAATTATGAAATGATTGTCAGACTCATTCATTCTTTTTCCAAAGAACCACGAAAGGTGTAGTAGGCTGGACTGAAGTGTTCTACAGTACCTGCCATACTAAAACATTTCATGGCTATAAGGTTTTTAGAAGGATCTCTGGCTTAACATCCCACCTTTAAATGGCATGACCAAAACCAAAGTCCTAACTAAGGAACATAGAGAGTCAACTAGTTTTCAGTGGTACAGATCCAGGAAATTGATCATGTGTGCTAATTTCCAGTTCAAAGCCCAAGTCATCATCAGATAGGAATACAGGAAACAACTTCCCCAAATTAGGTTCCCTTGAACCAATCACATTTCAGCCACCTTTTAGAATCCCAACTATCTGTATATTTTTCATCTTCTTAGCTCTCAAAATAGCTACAAACCACAGCAACTGCCTTTTCATCTTGTGTGGTAATGAACATTTAAATTGCAGCTTCATGACACAGTGGAGCCCATTTAAGGCCCAGGTACAGTCAAAGGGTCATCTCAGCTCCTTAATCACACCTAATACCTGTTCTAATTAAACTCAAGCAACTGTAACTGGGCAAAACTAGCTTGAGACATATATGTACACACATAAACACAAAACACACCACCAAAGCTAGACAATAAAAAAAGCTTTCCCTGGCTTTAAAAACTGACATTTCATAATTTGAGATCAAGATGAGAATTCAGCTGACAGACTTGAGAAAAGCACCTTCCCTCTCTTTGCTTCCCCACATTGGTTCACGTTTCTATTCCACATCAGAAAAAACATCAACTTTGTCTTCACTTTCAAAGTCCTAACACCCATTACTCATTTCAGTACCAAAATGCCAGTCCATTCACTAGCCTGCGACACCAGGAATCCAGAGCCATCAGTCTGAAAAAACTGACATATTTTCCTGCTCCAAATCCTCCCCACACTGCACCCGTGCATTAACACTGAGTCGCCCGTAAGCTCTATGCAGCACTGCTTCAACCTCCTCAAAATTTGCTTGCATTGAGGCTTAGAGGAAAAAAGTATTTCATGCCAAACGTGTTTAGGTTTTAGCAATGCTGACCAATATCCTCTCCTGCTGTCATCAGTCTCTTGTCTCTTGTAGATTTTAACCAATCCCAACATATAATGCAACTTTTAAGATCTGAAGATGCACACAGTCTGTTTTCTGAAGTCCTACCAAAGTCAACCATGTATCCAAAAGGAACCAGACAGGCTCCTGTTAGTGGGGTTAATGGCAGCTGGGAAAAAGCCTTTGATGGATCTACCACAATGCTTCAGGCTGCCTTGCTGAAACTAACCAACCAACCTTCAAATAAACATCAAAACAATCATCACCTTATAAAAAGCAAATTAGAAGCAACCACTTCTTTATAATTCAGCACCAAATGAACAATCTTGTGGTCCAGCTTCCTTAGCAAAGACAACTTTGTGCTTAGTTAGCTGACATTAAAGCACTGCCATTTTCACTGGGTGCTGCAGATGAACAGGCTACCTGAATATTAACTTCATTCAAGAGACAGTAAAATAGAAGACTTTCCACTGCCTTTTTTTCACTAGCTTGGTAAGGTAACAATGAAGTCAAAACAGCCTGATTGTCTCCTTGTTACAGCCAAACCAGATTGACAACCCAAGCTCATACTATAAACGTAGTTTTATAGGGCTTATCATCATTTATACGCCATTACCTATCACTGAAGGAAAGGCTCAGGAATCATTATATCTTCTCTTCTTATATTGATCAACAGCTTTTCCACTTGGTCTCCCTTGACTCAAGATGTCCACCACTTTAATGCAGACAATGTACGAAAACTAGGCAAGATACATAACCTTCAGTATTACTTCTGGAGTCATTTACAAACCCTAAGCAAGACTCTGGGGGGGATAAATTTTTGGGGCGGTTTGGGGGTTTTTTGCGATGATCAAACATTTCAGAAAACAGGAAGTGATCCATTCAACTATCTGCAGTTTTGCCCCTTTTATCCTGACCCTTTTGAACAAGTACTTCCCAACTTCACAGCCTACATGATTCGCAAGTCCTATCAAGGGAAACACAATAATTAAAACAACACACCAACTTGTGCTTTATTAGATATATTCTGGTTGCGCCTTTCTCACCTACCTCCCCCCTTGTTACTACACTTACAAAGATCCCCTACACTACACTGATGTTCTACAAAATGTAACTACAGAAAGTTAGAAACACACCTTATTGTGACCATCTTAGACTATGATTTTGAAAGAGGCTGAAAAAACCCCACTGTACTATGTCTTCCACAACATCTCCAAGAGCCTTAAATGAGGGTAAACCACTGAGTTTCATTCCATGTATTTCAGGGCTCTTATCCCTTATTAAACAAGTTTCTTTGGGTTTTGCTGGTTTGTTTGGGGGTTTGGGGGCTTTCTGCTGTTGTTGTTCCTTCTATGTAGTTGTTGTTAATAAGGCAAGTACCAGGCAAGAGTCTGCTGGGAAAACAGCACCACAAGTCTCATTTTGCCATCATAATAGCATTCACTTATCTTGGCAACAGAAGAAGTATTCACACCCACATATGAAATGCCACTAAAGAAAACACAGAATACATGGCTAACTGTTAGTATCTGAGCAATACATATGAAAGTTTAGACTTAAAATTAGCTCAGCTTTTACATTACTGGCTAAAGTACAAATATATGGGTGTCTTTTTAAATTAAAGTCCTCAGAGCTCCACCACCTTCCCTTAAAGCAAAGGAATGAAAAAACAAGAAGTAAAAATAAGATTAAAAAAGGCTACAAACTGAAATCACGTCACAGGAATGAAAACATTCATCTGCCTGTAGAATTTCTGCCACAAGTCTCAACTATTTAAGCAATTCTTTTATTTGCTTGTTTTATCTACCAAGAAATTCATATCATCTGTGAAGCCAGAACCAAAGCTAACAATGTCTGTCATTCTGCTCTATTTTTAATGTATTATTTGGTGCGATTAGGAAACATCAGTGATTTATTTTTTTTTTTTAACATGAAAAGTAAAAACTAAGTAAGATTTTTGAGATAGGGATAAAAGAACTAAAGCACAATCACTTGCCCCTACTTCTCAGGAAACACACCTCAAGTTGAGACTGCCTTTTTCAGTCCGCAGCACAGCATCCTGTCACCCACCCACATGCCCTCACACTGGCTCCAAAGAGAACCCATACACATCCTCCACTTCAAGGAGGATCGTTTCTGCAGGCAAGGAGGTTTAGTTACAAATAAAATCATCTATTATGTTACTGACATGACTTTCTTATAACTAGCAAAAATCCATGATATCCCTCTGGACGCATATAGTAAACATACTTCTAAATCCAAATAAAGAATTTTGTTTTCAGCTAAGTTTGAAATGTTCAAAGTTATAACAGATCCTAAGAATTTCAAACTGATGGGCTAACATATTCTAACTCAGATTCACAGAAACTTTCCTCATGTAGGGATATCACCCAGATCCAGCTGTCAGGCATAAGCATGAGCCAGAGGGTTTGCCTGGGACACTTTGGTGTACCAGCTCCCCGTAGAACCCACAGCCCCACTTGGCAACTACACACAGTTTATGGCTTTAAAAAATGGCAACCAGCACTCCACTCTGCTCTTAAGTTTTAGCAAGAGAAAAGGAGCCTTCACTCATCTGATTTTCAGCTTTTATTTGGCTAATAAGTAAAAATAAGAGTATTTTGCTCATTTGAATTAATCCAGTCAAAATTGAAAAGACGGCAGGTTGGGGCAGGAGACACAGCTTAGAGGAAAAGAAAAAATAAAAGTTAAATGCCCTTAAAAACTCCTATCCCAAGCTTTTAGCAAACAAACAGCACTACCACAAACTCAGGGTACACAAGAGGACAAATGCTATTTGTCTCAAGAGAATAGCTGAAAACATGAAGAGCTGGGCAAGTGCTTAAATATACACACAGAATATCCTTCATGTAAAAAGGATCATAAATTTTAAAGCAACATTTAAGTACTCATTAAAAAGAGCAGTCAAAACAAAAACTGCTTAAGGATAGACATCTTAAAACCAGAAGATGAGCTTGAAATAGATTCTTCAAGCAAGATTTGCTCTGACTGTAAGGGAAATCAGCTACTGGGAGGCATTTTAGCCAAAAGTCTGGATTGGCAAATCAGACAATTGGGCTCAGCTGTTATTTCAAATTTCACAAGCTGGGCTTCTCAAGAATTTATTCCTCATTCCCATGAAGGCAGAATGTTTTAAAAGAAGTGTAACTACAGAATGTAACTCGCAGTGTTGAAGGAAACCATGTCAGAATAAACGTCTTTTCAAGCACGCTCGACATCCCTGCTCCCTTCATTTCTTAACATGGTTATTAACTCTTCACTGACACATCTGCTTTCTGCTTAAATCTGAATCAAAAGGCAACAAGCTTGTGGCAGTTTTGCACACAATCACAGGAGTCAGCAGAAGCAGGAACACCAGCTATTTAATAAACTCGCTACTTGCATGTACATGCCTTCACATGTGTGCTCTCACACACACACACACACACACGACCTCAATTAGCTGGAATTCTCCATCATCCGCCACTAGCACTCAGAAAACACTCAAAATACTGATGATAGGGACAAAGCAAATAAAAGCACAAAAAAATACAACTGCAAATTTAGTAGAACGCAATTTTTCCTTCCTGGAAACACAGCAGCACACTGCCTAATTTACAAATTAGACCAATTCAAACAAGCCTCTATGTCCTTACCATGGAAAAAAGCAACAAAACAAGTCACGAAAGCTCCTCTGAAAAAAGATGTTAGTAAAATTGATGAAATTTGGGACTTTATTTTTAAAACTTACAAGCCAAGAAACCACAATACTGACCTGGATTAGTTTTCCAGGCTTTAAAGTTTATTGCACAATTTCAGCTGCCAGCACCCTATTAGACTTTCTGTGAAAAAGCCAATGATCCAATACAGATCTTCACAAGAGGCAGGAGAGTGGGCAGGCTCTGGTTAGATGAAATGCAAAATAAGGAAAAAAAAAAAAAACACCTACAAAGGTTCAAATTTTAAGCACCAAATTAAGCATTTAGCAGCTGCATTGCAATAGCATTAGTAAACCCTTAAACACAGCGACTGATTTAAGCAACATTCCAAAACGATTTTACATTTTAAAGAGCAAGCTGACAGATCACCAAAATGTGAGCTGATTTTCAAGTGGTTTGATATGCAAAAAGAATATTTTATATTCACTTACTAGATGAACTCCAAAGGCTTTTAAACAGCATTACAGCAACTCAGAATCCTTCTACAACTATACTGTAGCAGGAGGAATTCAATAAAACCATCAGCAATACCAGAAAGAAGTCGATGTTTGCTCACTGCTTCACACCCACCACTGAACACTGCCAGATTTGCTCTCAGCTGCTGCTGCCAATGCACATGTGCAGAATTATAAAGAAACTTCCTGCTCACCCAGATCCCGTCACATTCTTAACAACAGTAGTTAATAAATAAAAAGCCTTTTGTATCTTGTGCAACAGCTAATTATACTCATGCTACTTGCCTCCCCCCAAAGTAAAGCTGTACTCCACCAACCACAAATGTATAATTGCCACTACATCAGATAATGACTTAAGTGCAATGGCGTTATAAAAGTACACTGAGGTAACAGACAGGAAGAAATTATCAGTAAAACTATGCAACTTGAGAGGTTCACATTATAAATCCAAAGCAGCTTAACAATTGTCACTGCTGTTAAGACAGACTTTGGAACAGAAGTCAAGCTACCACAGAGACACAAAAAAAAGCAAACTATAAATAGATAATGCACTTAATTTATTATACATAAGTTATCCTATTACATACATTTATCATCAGCCTGTTTCTCTCCCTCCTAAGCAGGTAAGCAGAAATTCACACTGGAACTCAACACATTACAGAATGGCCCGTTCGCTATAGAAACACTGCCTCTGTCAAAACGATGACCACGTGCCAATCAAATAAAGGACAGTCTTAGCATCCCCACTGAAGGAGTAAGACATCTTAATGAAGAGTTCAATGACTCTTTAAATTGCAAGGGAAGAGGGGGACAGAAAAGAAAGGGGGGGAGAGAGGGTAGAAGAGAGAGGACTACTAATGAGGTCCCCTCCACAACCCATTCTTGTCAGAACTTGATCATGACCAAATCTGAAGGTATCACCAGAATCACAAGGTTAGAAATTACACTGCAGCCTAGAATTGAAGTAACCCAATGACAATAAAGAGTGACAAGACAACAAAAGATTTAATTAAATGTGAAGTTAAGCAAAAAGGGGAAAAAAACCCTTTCAAATATACATGCTTAAAAAAACAGGCAGCAAATAAAGGAAGAAAGAACGGCATTCATAAGATTTCAGCTTTCATCTTTTCAGTTCTGTCCAAGTATTATTATCCTACACAGCTGAGCACAAATTTTAATCCCAAACACACTGCAGGGAACATTGAACAGAAGAGACATATGAAGAGAGCAGGTAGGGAGACTGGAACCTGGACAATCCATTCAGGGCTCCCACCAGATCCTCTGTTCTGACCGAGCAGCTGCCCCACCCTAACGTCCTTACAAAGCTCCAGATAGCAAGGAAAATAAAACCCTCAATACCAAAAAGCCTCTGCAGGCACAGTCTTTGTTACAAGCTGTGTGAACATGAACATAATGCAGTATCTTTATTTTAAGCTCAGGTTTTCTTTTTTCTAAGACAAATGTACAGTATAAAATTTCACACATTCACAAGTGAGATACCTCAAGAGCAGCCTTGTTTGTTACTATCAGAACTATTAATTTCACTATAATCAGAATATAGTCCTAGATCCAGGTGCAAAATACTGCCCATTTCTTGCATGGAATGACTCCACCCGTATGCTGCAAGCAGAACAGGCTTTCAGTACTGGCATCACCCAAACTATGGGGTTTAAGAGTCAAACACCCCCACCCCCCCCCAGCTTTACAAAAAATAGATGCAGGAACAAACAGATTCTCTTTTAGGCTGTAAGAATACGCAGAATTCATCTGAACTGACTAAACTCTCACAAATCCCAACAGTTGGCTACGAGGCCAGTACAAAACTACAAAACCAAATCTGAATTTGCTAAAGTCTTCAGCCAGGTCATCGTTCCCAAAGTTTTTGCAGGTAAAATTTAGAATTTGAAGGCAGCAGTGGTCAGCAAGAGACTCAAAAGGACTTGCCCAATTTTACTAACTTTTCAGGGAACAATGCAGAATTCCTGGATTCTCTGCCTGCATACAATTTTGAGACGAGACATACAGCCTCTTTGTTGAATAACTGATATATTCATTACTTTTAAAACTACGTGACAAGTAACAAATCTCCTTCTTTAATGGCCCTTCACAGAAGATTAAATACTCCTTCAATTCTATATCTCCCCCTCAAATGTCCCGGATAAAGTGTTATTTTTTTTTAGCTCCTAAGTAACAGTTTCCACATTTGAAATGATTAATAAATACAGAACTGGGCCTGCAATGCAAGGGGGGAAAGAAGAATTTAAAATGGTTTACGATCTTCCACCTCACGCATGCAAATACTGCCTTGCCCTGCAAAGAAGTCAATTCACTATCATCCTAATGGCTGCTAGGTTTTTGTTTTGTGTGCTAACATGGCAGCAAAACATAACCTGGTGTTATGTACAGGATTTAAGGAAAACTTGAAGGCATTCTCCTACTGATAGCAGATCCTCTTCCTTAGAGCTGAAGCTTCTTAAGGCAGGGTCAGGGAATGGAAACCAAAACAACAACCAAAGAGGAATAATAACAAAAATAGAAACTAGAAGAGGCTTGGCAGGTTTTATTCATTTTCTAATGAGTCCTAGAACAGGGCATCACTGCTGAGCTATAAACATTTCAGCAGAGATCAAAAGGTTGAGTATTTGAAAAGGGGAAAAGCACCACAAAAAGCCTTCACACACAGAAGGTCAGTGCTTTCATGACAGTTACTGTCTGTTCCAAAAGCATGGAATATTTCTTCAGCCTCACCTGCTTTTGCAAACATGCTGTTATATACATGAGAAAGAGAACTTCAGTGCTTGCACAGGTCTCCTGTTATACGCCATAAATATTAAGTCTGTTTATGAGCTATTAAAAGGTCTTCCAATGTTAGAGGGCATACAGCAAGAGCCCAGGCTGACTCAGCAGATACAAACTGTCTTTTCCTATGCTCAGATGTTCTGACACATTGCCCAGGTCAGAATCTGCAAGCATCAGAAATGATCAGGAGCTTCTCCTGGTCAACATCTTTAAATGTAACTATGAAAAACACTCGACTGATTTTTCTAAAAGAATATTGTGAATTTCCAGTTTGAAGCTTTCAAAACATCGGGATATTTGATTCCTTGTTGTAACACTGTCAAGACAAGGAAAGGATTCCTATGGTGCTAGACAACATGGAAAATCCAGACAAAGAAGGTAAGAAAATATTGTAAATGCCTTCAAAGCTATGCAGCAAAGAACACGTAAAACAGTTTAGTGGTAATAAGCAGTAAAAAAAGAGATATGAAACAAACTAAGGCAGTGAATTTGTTATAATGTAAGCCCACAAAGTAGCTTTTTCTTTTCTTTTTTTATGCTGGCAGTTTAAACTGCAAACAGAAAAACTTCAATCCCAAATGCTAATCCAGTTCAGCACTTTATTCCGAAGTCACAGACTAGCTATTCCATCCCTGAGGACACTTGGGAATACGTGCCCAAAAGAAAGAGACAACTGCATTGCATTTTATATATTCAGTTTTGGTTTTCTTGAGCAGGCAAGAGTCATTTGGTGCTATTCACTCTCTTTATTTGTAACCTTTTTCCCCCTCCACTGTTCAAACTTAAAAGCGCTGCCAGACCATGGAACTCCCGAGTAAGAATTAAGTATTAAAAGTTCAAGTTGCAGCGTTTGATTGCAGTGATTTTGTGGTTGGGTGTTTTTTTTCAAACCTGGAAGAAGTACCCTAATACTGGAGCATCTCACACTGAAGCAACTTTTTGGTAGCAAGAAGCATTTACATGCAAACGTTTAAACCCCTAAGGAGCTTCCAAGAACAATGGAAGCAGACACACTGACAGATTCCTCAGAAGACACATTTGCTCACAGGATGGAGTGCCGTGCCCATAATCTAGCATTCTCAGCGCTAGCCTTGCCTTCTTATTCACACTAGATTTAGTGAATACCCTTCTTTAACTTCTTGAGAGCAACTTTGCTGGCAGGGAGCTACCAGGCTAACGCTGTCAGCGCGCCAAGCCCCATGGCAGGGGGGAACAGAGCTGATCCACCTCGGGAGGAGGGCACAGGCTCGGCAGCCAACCCCGCTGGAAGAGCCCAGAAACCCCTGCAGGCTGCCAGGGCTGCCTCCGAGGCCCCAAACACACAAGCGCAACCCGGGAAGCGGGCGCACCGCTTGACAGCTCCCTCCGAGAGGCTCTAGCAACTTCTGCACCGCGGCGCGCCCGCCGCTGCCCACACGAGGAAGCTCCCGCGCCCGCACGGTGCCAGAAGGTTCCTGAAGCCTGACGCCACAC
>JANRGW010016827.1:0-23202 GCA_024733675.1 Psilopsiagon aymara | reverse complement strand
GCCACAAGTTAAAAACACAGTGCTGCACCAGCTACTAGGAAGGAGAAAAATGACTGCTACTGCTGAACCCATGACAGTCTGAATCCAGTGAATTGCAGCAGGTGCCAAATTGTACAGAGTTGATTCCTCTGCAAATACGAGTGGGCTGAGGATTCTTTGCTTAATCAACAGTACAACACCCACTTCTTTCCATTCCACCTTAGGAGATGTCAGCCTTCTCAGGCTGAGCCAGTCTTCTCTTTCTCACTTGTGCATGACACTACAGAATGCCCCATAAAATTGTTGATTCTGTTAGATTTTATTTTCATTTCAAAGACAAGCATAAAATCTCTCTTTATAAAGGCATTAACATTTCCTTATCAAAGCCTCCTTACCCAAACAATGGTAAATATAAATGGAAGATTAACCTGAACCAAAAGTTCAACTGAGTTATTTAGTATTAATAACGCATTCTACCCTTAATCTTTAGGTTAGCTCACGAGTGATTAGTTTTTCTGAAATCATGGCAAAAAGCACAATCATACTATAAAGAAAATATAATTATTCACAACAGAAAAATGCCACATCATGTAGGATCTAATATCCAACCCTGCGTTCCAATGGAAGATTGATGCGAAAAGCAATGCCAAATGACATGTAAGAGAACAGGAAACACATTTTTCAAGTATTTCCTGTCAAGAATATTTGGCTAAGCAGAAAAAGCTTGTAGGTATCTGTGTCAGGAAAAATCTATAACCCAGGTAACTGGATAATCTCAGTTTTAATTTCCCTTGCTTTGAAAATTCCATGCCAGGAATACTAAGCAAAGGGAATAAAATTTTTCTACAAGGTGGAAGACAGCTGTAACATTTTTGTGGATTAGCATTAGTTTCAGTAAATTTATTTATAGGGTAAAAAAAAACCAGCTGAAAACTTAGCAAGCTTGATGCTGTGGTTCTTTTCTAAACAATTTTAAGAGTAATATATGAAGGATATCTTATTCATAGTTTACTTTTATTTTCATTTTTAGCAAATGTTTACTAAATTTGAAATGTTCATAATGAAACATTTTCTGGGTTTTAACTATCAATCTAGAAAAATAATTTGACATTGATCTGAAATTCATTTTTTTCTACTGGTCAGATCTGAACTAAGATCCGAAATATTTTTTATTCGTCTTTTTCTTTTTTTTATATAAATTCTTAGTTTGCAGACTTATTTTTAGAGAAATAAGCTATTGTCTGAAAAAAAAAAAAAAAAAACCAAAAAAAAAAACAAAGCTCTCTCTTCCAGAAGTTAACTTCTTTCTTTTTCATTATGCATAAACAGGAACTTCATTCCTCTTTATTATCCAAGCAGATGAATCAATTCAGAACCCAGTTACTTGTGGTTATTCCTGTATCTTTAATGTGATTGCATTAATGTTAATATTTTTCACCATGAATCAAGTAGTAAGTTTTTCAGCATAATAACAACTGCTTACGTGTGTATTGTGTAATTCTCCAGTAACAGTAGCTTGTCATCATTCCATTTGTCAAATGCAGAATACTTTAGAACTTTATAAAGCTTGTGAACTTTACTAAAACCTGAAGATATGGTTCAGGTCAACACTGCAAAGAAAGAATACTTAGGGTTGGAAAGAACCTTAAGATCATCAAGTTCCAACCTCCCTCCCATGGGCATAACTCCACTGCACAGAAAAATTCAGCGTGCTCAAATAACATGACAGTATTTCTGTCTTCCACTCCATGAACTTTCATACAAGTCTTCAGAGACAAAATATTTAGGGAGGCCATTTAATCCAGTAATGCTGTTTAGGTATGATGGAATTAAGTGCCTGGAGACTGACAGCTACCTTACTGGAAAATTGTTGGTGCTTTGGAAATTTTGTGTACTAAATATCAGCATGAAAGTAAAGCCTTCAGAAGATTTACAAAAAAGAATCATAGTGATGACTCTATTTATGAACAAACCCCTCTCCTTTTTCATGCAAGTTTTCTTTTTCCTGGGAACAGACAAGAGACTATGCTGAACTGCAAAGAAGCTTTCCATTGAACATGTTAACAAAACCAGTATCTCAAAAGAAATTTCAATTTCAGTGGAACAGTATTTTATGATAAAAGTAAAAAGTTCTCAAAGTGTTTTGCCTATTCACTTGATGAGTTAGATAATAGTTCAAGGTGCTTTGTCAGCTCAGAGCTCTAGCTATGGCATGACTGTAATTAACTAAAACATAGTAGCATTTGTGAAATTTGCCTCTGAGGTTATGTTTGTGATGAATTCATAGGCAATACAATATCAAATACATATCTTTTGTTTTGTGGGGGGACTACTGGCGGTATTCAAGCCTGACTGTCATACAGTTCATCTGCAAAATGCTGAGAGGTAAAAATCTCAAATGGGACCCCCCCCTCACCCCCAAACTCTCAGTTTGGAGATACTTTTATTCACCTGAAAAGGCTTCATTACAGCCACTAGATTTCCCATGTTTCTTCTTCCTTATTTCCTTCCTCACTGGGAATAGCCAACTTTGGTTGGAAGCGACTGACAAATATGCATAAACTGGGTTTGAGGTCCAGAAAGCCAGGTTATTCTCCCATTGCTCCTAGGATAGCAACTATGACCAATGCAGCCTTTGCAAGAAGTCCTGTGCATTTACTGTTTTAGATTATACTGGTGCATTTCACACTCCAAATTGAATTCCTATGAAGGTGAAAGGTGGTGGAGGCTTCAGCAAACCTATTTTCAACACTGACATTTCCTAAATGAATTAACCCCATGATTCAAGATGTCCATTATTTGCTCTTTGTTTTGGGCACTGATCTTTCTTATATGCATTTAACAAATAAAGCACAGGATGTGCTTGCATTAAGCATTTCTGCCTGGCACTTGTTTATCTCCCATACAGCCAAAACAAAGATCAGAAAAGATACCTACCTCTTTTAGATTAGAAAGGGCTGCTGGGAGCTGATATTTGACAGGATCCTGCTTTTGAAGCTGCTTTTCAGTTAGGTGCCTAAAGTACTGGATACATTAAGTCCCAAGGTATGAAGAGGTTGGATCTAGCTTTTCCCCTTTGCCAGAAGGACACTTGAGTGAAAACACAAGTTACAAGACTTGGTCAGTGATGTCCAGACTGGGGCACAGTGTTTAATGTGGTGTGGGGTTTGTTTGTTTAGGTTTTTTTTTTCTTATGACTTAAATAATTTCAAAATTGTATCTTACAAATGGATTTTATAAATAAGAACTGTTCACACTGTTGGTTTCCTGTTTGGGTTTTCGGGGTTTTTTTTAGGGGGGGGGCTTTTTTTTGTCAGTTTTAGCTAGTGAATCCCATTGAGTTTAGTGAGAGTATAAAGGAACATAACAAGACTGTCACCCAAAAAGAGTCTCTGACCTTTTATAGTCCCTGTCATTCCACTACCATGCACAGATCACTTTGAAATTCACTTAAAAATGAAATGGTGGACTAAGAATGAAATTTTAATACCCAATAAGAAAACTCTACCTATGATGAAACAAAGCAAGCTAACAGAGTAGAGGATGTAAATATAACTTAAAAGTCTTTGCCAAGACAAAAGTAACAGCCAAATCCAGGTAAACTGTACCTCATTTGTCCACATTACAAATTTTTAAAGTAATATTAATGTGTAGTCAAACCTAGAGCATATGCACATTTAAAATTAACAGACGTGTTCTTAGATTGTTGAATATATCTAGCAATATTTATATACTTTTTGCTGTAATAATTTGGTAAGCCAGCAAACTTCACTTTAAAGGGAAGAAATTTGTATATGTATTTAGATTGCTTTTGTCAGAACAAGTCAGCCTTCAGAGAAGCTTCATCTTTCAGCAAAAGTAAATTTGTTCTAAAATTTATCCTTTCACAGAAATAAAATTAATGCCTGCTGAATAAACATTTTTGTTTCAGATAAACTTTAATTTCTTTTTTCCAGTCTCTGTAATGTCATTACTACAATCTCTTTTTCACTGGTAGAATCTTAATAGTAAATGGATAATTTTCCATGCCATTCTGAACAACTGTAAAAGAATATGTGATCAACCTTTGTACCAAAATGATCAGAAATTCATAATATAAATAATTAGATTTTAATTAGTTCTTTCAATAGTCTATTTCTGAAATTTGTTACAGATAATCAGTTGCTATACTAACGTAGCCCAGCAATAATCAACATTCAGCTTTCTGGCACTAATCACCGGAACCATGGCTTGCTTCCTAGCATTTAGGGCAGCCCTTGGAAATAATGTGATAAAACACTCAAGGGCGTTCAACCAATTAGCATGCTTGGATGAGTGAGCTTTCCAAGCCATCTGATTTTAAAAGTGGGTGCCTCATGCTGTGGAATATTGTCTCTGCTGAGTTTCCAAAAGGCTCTTCCATAAAAAGATGGGGATGGAGAATAAAACTGTAATCAGGATGTATTAACCTGAAACAAAATTCTGTTGGTCAGTCACAGAAAACGGATTCTATTAATAAATATATATATATTTTTTTTTAAAAAAAAAGGAATGTGTGGAAGAAAAGGGTCTAGTTATAGTTGTGATTTTTCTTTACTTTCCATTCTTAATGCTAGATTTGCATGATGTTAACAAACATGTAATGGGCAACTTAACTATGGTCATGTTACAATCAGTATTAAACTTTCAGAATGTTTTGGGAAACCAAGGTTGTTTGAGTTTTGTGGGGGTTTTGTTGGTTTTTTTAACTCTTAATTTACACAGTTCCACAGCATTATCTTTATGTAGTGGATAGAATGAGGGTTATCTTGTTTTGCTTAAGATTTGAGGTTCAGAAATCTCTAAATTCCGTGTTCTTCTGGAAACTTGCTATGAAAGATTCCCATTTCATTGAAAAACATCCCATAAGTTTTAGGAAAAACTTTCAACATATTCATAAGATGTAAAGACAGCTAAAAATACTTGTTTGTTAATACATGCCATTAAATTAATAATTAAAGCATCATTTTCTGTGTGTAAGGAACTTTGCATGCAGCACTTATTTACAAAAATATTCTTTTAATCAAAGTCTTGCTGGTAAGCAAAATCTACAAAAGATGACCCGTTTATTCTCAGACAGATTTTATCCAATTCAAGTGTTTGATTTACACATTTGCTTATTTTTAAGCAGTGACTGTGTTGCCTCAGAATTGATACGAGATACTTCACTTCTCTACCCAGTTTATAATCTAGTAATAACTTAGTACTCACTAGAAAGATCTCAACAAAAACATAATTCTAGATTTTTTTTCTGAAGTACTTGAAAATCGTACATCTATGCTCTAACAGAGGGAATTTAGATCTATAGTATATTAGTAGAAACAAGTGATTTTAATCTGGATGCTGAAACAAATTTATTTATGCCTATACTTTCTATTTTAC
This sequence comes from Psilopsiagon aymara, assembly GCA_024733675.1. Classification (NCBI taxonomy): domain Eukaryota; kingdom Metazoa; phylum Chordata; class Aves; order Psittaciformes; family Psittacidae; genus Psilopsiagon; species Psilopsiagon aymara. Next base: position 17,823 of record JANRGW010016827.1, on the reverse strand, counting down.
ATCATAAAAATAAGAGCTATGCAACTGTGAACAGCTTGGGTTGGGTTTTTCACCAAAAAAAACCAAACAACCCAACCTCAAAAATACCTTGTGCAATGAAATGTGCAAAAATAACTTGTGCAATGAAACACTTTGTGAAAAAAAAGTTGACTTCCTAATTTGTTCTAGTATTTTCTAAATTTTCCTGCTAATTTATATGATTAATGAGATTCTTCCATAATTCCTTTAAGAAGTCAGAGATATTAGGGACAGAAGGGATAGAAATGTGTAAATGTTAGTGGGTGTAACTTTGCTTTACATTTACATGGTCCTGTGCTGCCAAACAGCAACCCAGCTAGACATTATAAATTTCTGCATCTCTATGGCCATGTTCACCTTACCACATCCAGAACTGCCTTGCATTTCCCAGATCCAGATACATTTCCTGGCATCAGCCCGCATTGGACCAGATCCGGGCAACATTAAGTCCCACCCATACTCACACACCTTCTTTTTCACGCAAAGAAAATGCGAGTACATACCAAGTACAGAAGCCACTGCAGAGTATCTTGAAAATTACACCCAAACACAGCCTATATGCCCATTCGTTTAGAGGGTTTGGTTGGTTTTTTCTTTATGTTGAGAAGAAATTTAAATCAGGAAGAAAAGGCAGGGGGAGACTTGAGCTGTCCCAGCACATTCTTAGTGAAAAGTGTTGCGATCTCTCTAATTCTACTGTATCTAAAAAGCCTCAACATGCTTGCCGCATTTTCAGTCAACCAGTATAATTTGGTGTTAGCTGCTCTGACCAGCAGTGTTTCCTTCAGTCTTTCTGCCTCAGTACAAGATTTGAATTGCAGAGACCATCTCTAAGTTGCACAACCGTCTGTCAGACTGGCCACATCTTACAGGAATCACACAGCACATAAGCTCAGAATGCCTCTGTTGTACTCCCCAGTTGCAGACACAAACCTGAGTATTGGTAGCTCTCACTATGACTGTTGTGCCCACAAGTGAATCAAATTAACTTCAAGTTTTCCTTTTAAAAGAAAAAAGGCAAAATAGACTTGGAAGAAATTACTGTGAAGAACTAGAATGTGAGATGCCTACATACAGCTCTTTCAATAGATTTTGTGCTTTGAGAGATAAGCTTAATGATAGGGAAAATCATTTTCAGCTCCTAAAAACTTTACTACCACAGTAGAGATTAAAATGTCAAGAAGCATCCTGAGATATAGGAGATTAAGTAAAATTTGCAGCTTTTTTCTTATGTCCTGCTATCAGATCTCCCAGGAAGATACCATGCAAGAAAATATAGGCAGCCATGTTGAGAAACATGTTAAAAAGCAACCAACCAATAAATAAAAACAAAACAAAAAAAAAACCCCAAAAATCCCAAAATACGCACACATAAAAAAACACTCCTTGCAAGAATTATAGTACAAAGACTTTAGGAGATGGGTAAAACTACAGTTTTCTTCAGTAATTCTAGCCTCCTGAAAGAAGCTGTGACTGACCAAACACCTCCTCATCAAAGGAATCCAAAGCAGGATTCCTTCCTAAAGGTACTAGCCCAGCCTCGCTGCCTTCATTATGATCCATGTGGCAAGTCTTCTTCTACATCTGATAAGAGATTTTAATAGTCTAAGGCATGTATTCTCTTTCCTGTGCCTTTTCTGCGCTCACAGTTAGAGCAGACCAAAGGCTGCAGTTAGCATAAGGCTTCCTCAGCTCCTAACATTGTTTTGATTAATTTCTGTCCCTTGTGTGCATTTGTGCAAAAGAGGAACACATGGGTCTGCTCTCCTACTTTAATCATCCTAATCAAGGCATCTCTTTCATCAACATCAGAAGTCACAGTACATTGCATATTCTACAGTAAATAAGTGCAGGGTGTGCTGTGAATTGATATCTACATGGCACATAAAAGATCTGGAGCACAGTTCAAAGAGGAAAAGGTTGGGTTTTGGCTGGTCAGTAGTCTTGTGTTGTACTATATTACTCCTTTATGTCTTTGGCTAACAGGGCTTCTGAAAACAGGCCAGCTCAATGAACTCCTGTGGGAAAACTCACTTTTTATTCCTTGCCAGTTTTATTTGCTGGCTATTCAGAAAGCTACCACACAAAACTTATTGCCTCTGTTTTCTAATTCAACCATAAAATAGCTGAAAAGGCATGAAAATAAGTATCCACACCACAAATATCTGAAACCATCATGGTGCTTTGGGTCACAGAACCTCATTTTTCAGCCCATCAAGTGCTTATATATGGTTTCCATTATCATGCTTTCTCTGTGGAGGCGGGAAAGTACTGCCATCCTCTTCACAGATGGGAAACTTCAGATCAAGCTCAAGATCAACCCTGAGCATCTTTCTGCCCTTTTCCCTCTGCAAGATATGCTGTGCCATGCAAGGACCCTACATCAGCTCCCAATCTTCAGCCTGAGCTTCCACTTATCAGAGAGTCTTTTTCTACCACACGGTTGTCAATTAGCAAATAGTCCTTTTATGGCTCTTCTGAAAATTAAAAGCATTCCCTTCTTGTTCAGTTCAGCTCCTCCCAAAGCATCTGAAGCCTTCATTTAAATGTGACTATTAAGGCTTGGGGTTTGTTTTCTTATTTGTTATGATGATGATGATGATGATGATGATGATGATTACTATTTAGCTTTGGTGGGGGATTTTTTTGTTGTTTTTCCTTAATAACCATATGCTTTCTCTTTCTTCTGCACATTTTAAACTTTACAGACAGATGGTCTACTCATACATGTAAAATTAAGCATATGAAATAGCCTACTTGTATAAAATAAAGCATATGCATAACTGTTTGCAGAATCATGGCTTCAATGTGCACATAATAAATCCAGAGACAGCTTGCCATGTCTCCTGCTGGGCAGCCATACAAGTTGGCATATAAGGAGCCATAAGACACTCCCCTTTCCTACTTTTTAAGAGTGGTCCACATCCCAAGGCACATACCTATTTGTTAAAAGAGAAAAGCAGGGACTTCTTCCCATGCTTCTGTTTCTCAGATTCAAACAAGGGAACACATACAGTGGGACAAGTAACTTATTCCAAGTCACGGTGGTTATTTGCACTGCGGTCATCAGGGTGCAAGGCAGGACTGGATAGTGACTCTCAGAATTAAATACTTTACTTTTCTTTGGGTAATCAGCAAAGAATGAATAGCTAGTTAGCAATTTGCCTCAGTGCTGTATGGTCAATGTGACTATCCTTGGATTTGTTGTTTCATTCAGCTGGGAGGAATAAAGATAAAATAAAGTGCAAAAAGCCGTGATGCATTTTTTTCCTCATCCATTTCAAACCCTTGTGGTCTTACACAGGACCTCTTGGCACATCCGAATGCCTTTGGTTAACCCTCAGAGCATGATTTAATGGGGGCACCCTTTTACTGGGGTTCACAGACACCTTGTATGCTGGCGGCAAGATGTGTCCTTATTGGGCTTTAAATTTGCTGATGGTAGAGGAGTAAATGCCTGTGAAGAAGAAATACCAGCATGCTCATCACCTTTTACTGAGCATATTTCCATATTTCACCAAGCCTTTCTAAGCACTTGGTAGAGAGACAGCTCTGTTTATTGGAGGTGCTTGCTCCCCAAGCTCCTGGGACTGTGCCCAGTTGCAATCACAGCAGTGTTATTGCAGTTCCTTCCTGTCCCTTTGATGTAGCATTTGCTTTTCAAATTCCTGCTGCTTTCACTCATTTTTCTCAGTCTGCTTTTTGGCTTGTTTTCTGAAGGTACTGGGGCTCTTTCAGGGATAAGGCTTTAACAGGGAGCGCATGTTTCTCCCACCTCACTGTTTTGCTAATTCATAGTGTTAAAACCTGATCAATTTAGCAGCAGCGACAACCCCTAGAAGCACAGCAAGGACTACATCAAATACAGAATCCACTATACAATGCTTACAAGAAGTCAGTTTTAATAACCAAGAAACTGAATCCTGTTTATTTCCCAGCTTCTCTCCTTACTCCCTCAAATTACTGCAGGAGTTTAAAGAATTTAGGACCATGGAGGAGGCACTTGGTGCCTTGCAGAATGAAGCTATTAAATGTTGAATGCCTTGAGGCAAACAGTGTAGGAAGACAACTATTAGCAAAAGTGAAGGGGCTCTCATGTATTCACTTTCACAGTCCAAGAAGACCAAATCTGCCATTAACACTGAACCTAAATGAACCTAAATAAACCTATATTTTGAGTTAGATTTTTCAAAGTGCTCTGTGTAATCATAAAACCTGTTTTTACAATTTTTAATTATCAAGTTAGAGAGGTCCTATAGCTCTGCACAGGATTTTTAAGGGCATTACCATGTCAGAGAACAATTTGCATTTCTCTGTATATGGAATGAGGTTATGGATATAAAACTCAAACTGAAAAAAGAAGACACTGAATCTACTGCTTTTTTCTAAAAGTTAGCACAGCTACCTTTAGGAAATTATGTACTCTAGGTATGCCTAGAGGGATTTATTTCGCCTAACAAAACTCTTTAAAACCACCATTTATTTTATTTTATTTTATTTTATTTTATTTTATTTTATTCCAACAAACGCAACATATGAAAGCTCAGGTTTTCACAAAAAAATGGAAATTTACTGTCAAATCATAGTGGGATTGAAGGAAAACTGTAAATGTTATGTTTTAATGGACTGAGCACACTTACTGATCTTGATGTTAGCAGTGTTACTTCTGCATTCTTGGGTAAGCAACTTACCTTAATGTTTGTAAAACGGAAACAGCATTCATTTTGTTATAACATAACTTACAAAGGAGTCAAGTCACACTTGTACTCCAATGAAGTCTAGTAGGAGGAAGGTGAAAATTCATTCTGGGAAATGTTGGACAAATTTTACCCTCAATTAGACACCATGGTCTAACTCTCTTCTGTGGGAGTGAGAGGGTGGCACAAGAAGTAGAATTACTCTGTTGTTCTTTTCTATTCATGCTGTGCCAATCATCACAGCATCTGAACACTTTCCCAAATTAAGACTAAACACAGAAGACTAATGTCTGTCATGTGAAATTTCCTCCCTGTTTCTCCCCCACAGAGAAAAGTTATGTGGATGCTGCGTAGGAGGGATGTTGTAATACTCATATTAAAAAAAAAAAAAAAAAAAAAGGTAAATGCATATTAAAAAAAAAAAAGAAGAAAAAAGGCAAAACAGACATGCTTATTTACTGCCTGTTGGGAAAGAAAAAGTTGAATAAATGAGCTTTATAATTGAACTGGAAAGGCTTCTAGTTTCTTGACATACTGTTTTGAAACAGATTTTCAGACCCCAGACCCAGTTTTCATTCACAGCAAACTTTCAGTAATGAACCCTGGGGGCAAGATGAGGGAAGGCTAACAACATGGACTGATCAACAGAAAGCATCAGCATAATACACTAAAAAGAAAAAAATTAATCTGAATGAGATCTCCAAATTATTTGAATTATTTTCTAAAATTTACATTTATATCATTTGTACTTTTTTTTAGTAAAGAACAAACAATAATCAGTAATCTATAAGATGGGGAAACTCTGAAGTATCAATTCACTTGGGGGCCATCAATAACAATGCAGACACAAATCCCTGCAGTTGCATTTCTAGCCATCTACCCCGAAAGCTACTTACACATACTCAGGTCCAAATCATCCACTAATTACTATATTTTACATTATTTCAGTGTCCCTGTGAATCCATTAGTTGACATAGTGCTTGCCTAGACAGTTTGGTTGGCAGACTTGAGAAATTTTGTGGTTACAAGGTCTAACATCACACAATAAGGAGAAGACAATGCAGAAACCAGGACATACTCCTCCTGGCCAATGCACATCAGATATACACAATCTCACTGCTGCATTAACTAACAGATCTCTACCAAATTGCTGGAACATTTAAATAGGATCTCGCCTGACATCTAATTATGCTGAAATAGTATTGGTTTTGCTAGTCAGAAAGCAGGAAGGCTACACAGTTCCTAAAGTGAAACAAGACAGTCCTTTCCCCAGTTAAACAGGCTGTGCTCTGGCTGGTTTCAGTAACCACACTAAGCACTGGACTTGTAAGTGCTGGGTATTCCAACTTCAGTAATTACAGCTCTTTCTCCATAAGACAAGCGTGGATGTGCACATCTGTCTGTTCCTATGGTCTGCGCTGGTAGCTTTTACTCAGGTCTCTGCCAGCAGCAAAGCTTCATGCTCCTTTCTTCTGGAGGAAGGGGACAAAAGTACAACATCAAAATGGTCAAGGAACAACGTATTTATTTGGAAATGTGGTTAAGAAATTGCTCAAGTTGATAAAGTTTAAGACCTTTTACAAATTTTTCCTCTGATTTTTTTTCTCTCCTGTTTTCCTTCTCATCAGGAAAATTCTCCCACTCCTACAACTGCATTTCTTCTGTGTTGATCACATTGTTATTCCCTTAAATTGGATGTTCTCAACCCTTCCTTTTTTATTTACTTTGCAATACAGACTCCATTTCCAATTCCAACACAATAATTCTACAGCAAAGCCCAGGGAAGCTTTGAGTGGGTAATAACTGAAATACCAGACTAGTAAAATTAGCTGAAGCCACCATTTTACTTTCCATACATATTTTATAAAAGAATCACATCCAATAGCCTTTGGTTTCACTGACAGGATTTTCTGATATGCTCCTACATTTGGACTTACCTTTGGCTCACAGCAAATTGATAGATGGGGTCAGGGCTTAAGAGCTTTTGTAATTAAAAACTTTCCTGCCATTTTCTGTAAGCAGATTATGTGGTGCTGCAGAGATCCTTACAAATGACACTGGCTGCCAGCATCACCACAAAAGTCAGGCACATTTCCTTGTACTAAATTCCAAAATAGCGTATGGTCTAACAGCTTCTAAGAGATGCTGTCGAAGAAGACAATCACTGACAAGGTCAAGCCTGGTCATGGCTGGAGAGATGGGGTTTATTAATAAACAGAAGAGGTCTGGAAGGCAACTTGGCTTCTAATGTGAGCAGCTCTCAGGCATAAAAGCAGACTGATAAAGTGGCTTGCCCAATCCCAAGGAACTGAACTGCATCTTCATCTACTCAGTTGTGAAGCAGAAATAAATTTGATGACTGACTTCTGAGCTGAGCTTTTATAACTGAAACCACAGTTTATCCAAGATGTGAATTTATAAAGGGTTATTAAAAGAATGGCCTGGCCAGTTGCTCGAGTCATTTTTTTCATCAAAATGTTTTCTCAGAAAGCCCACAGCACCAAAGGCATTGTGTATCCGTGCATGCATGTGCAATACCATTTGTATTATCTTCTCCTATGGCCAGTGATTATGTACGCCTCTTAGAGGCTGCTTCTGTGTCTAATATGACAAACAGAGCAGAAATAATTTTTAAAATACACAGACAATGCTTATAGTCCTCTTTCCTCACTACTGGCAAAATCACAAATCCACTACTAAGAAAGAACAGATTTTATTTCCTGTTGGGTTTGATGGGGTTTTTTTTATTTTTTTTAAAAAAAGATTGCACAGGGAAGGTTCCTTTCTTGGATTATGTCCTCATCCACTGGGAGATTTATATGAAAAACAAATGTTTTCATTTTTCTGCCTATAGGATTTAAAATGTGCTGTGAATCGTACCCTGATCTGAATTAACATAGTGCTACTGCTCAAACAATTCTATTAAATTTGGTAGAGCTTTTTGATTTTATAGCATTATAATTGAGGTCAAACTGTGACTGTGATTTTTATAAAATGGTGAGTTAGAGTGACTGACTTAAGTTTCTAGAAGGCCAGCTTTTCAGAAACTTTACACCTCTTCTATGCCTTCTCTCTCAAAATGAGAGACTTTGGGGTGTCTCAGGATGTTGAGCCAAAATAATGATTCATTTCTGAAAACTGATTGTTTTTATTGTTGGCAACCTTATCTACCTGCCTCTGACAACACACTGGCCATGAGAACTGCCTGGATCTTATAAATAACAGTTGGTCACTATAAAAGAGGCACTACAGCTTAGGGTTCTTTGATGTTATTTCATTTTATGCCCTTTGATTTGATTCATAAAGTGGTGCTTAGGAATTCTTTGTGGTGTTCCTTAACACGGTTAATTTTCCAGATGCTTTCCCTCCACTATTACTCTGATTATATTTTGGGAATGGGCCTTTTTGGTTAAACGGTACCATTTTTAAACATTCATTTTTCAGGCTCAGTTTGCTGATCAGGTTCTGGTCTGTTGCCTTCTGGATTGTGACAGGCATTGAAATGCTCTTAAAAACAATGATACAATTCTTCCCCAAAAGACTGTTTCCTCTCATTTGTTGTGTCTAAAGCATTTACTGGGCAGTATCAGCTACATGCCATTTATTGAATTATTAGGCTTCTGACTGGTTTAGCAAACATTGACCTTACAAAGCTGGATTTTTACGTATGCACAAAGAGGTGTTGTCCACAGCATTTCTTAGTTTTAAGACAAACTAATGTTGACAAGGTGCTGGATTTCATGGAGGGGAAGAGCAAGAATCTTGGTGGGCAAATTTTTACTTCATACAGATACAAATTCCCTAGCTATTATCAGTTATGTTTACTATAGAAGATACGCTCATACCTAATATATCACTCTATAATTCTGGGTTACATTAAATTTATTAGTTCCTCAGGATATACAATATACCCTAGATTAGATTCTACACAACAATTTCAAAAGGGAGAAAAGGTTTTGGCTGATTTTACTTTAGGAACCCACAGAGATTCTTCCTGAACAAAGCATGTGAGTTCACATTTCTCTCTACAGCATTTCTGTAGCCATGTTTATGGATTAGCTCCATCAGACTGTATAATATTGAACAACTGACACAACGGCAAGCTTTTTTCTTGCTCTAGGCATATGTGTTAGAAATTAACATGGAGTCTTGCTTAAGAGAAATTACAAGTTAATTCAAAATAAGAGCAACAGAAGAAGATAAATGCACGAAATGTTTTGAGGAACAGAGACTAAAAAAGGAAATAATGACCTTATGTGGCTGTCTGGGTATAACTTCAGAATTGCTTTATCATATTCAAGTAAATATAGACTACTCTAAAAGTCTTTAAATACATAAAGACTAAGCCAGGTGTCTACTTAGGGAAGTGAGTTTTGACAGGTACATAATAACCATATATGAACAGTAACTACATGCAGCCTCTTAGACCTTCCAGTCATGTGCTCAGCTCATTAAACCATGATGCCTAGCTGAGTGACAAATTTACAGGTCTTGTAATTTGGATTGATGTCATAATTATGACATACACAAATGTACATGCTTTCAGTTGTGCAAGTAAAGCAAATACCTTTCCCTTTTAACCTCTACATGAAGTGTAAGTTTAGAACACGAAATGTTCCTAAAAAAAATAAAGAATTAAGACTAAAAGCATAGTAGCCAACTGCCACGCTGCTCTGCTCAGCCTTGTTACAGATGTCACTGCTTGGCAGAAGTCCCTGAATAAGGTTGCTAATACACGTTTGCTATAGGACTGTTTGCATTTGAAATAATACATAGCTGAAATAAAGGACTACCATTTTTGCTTGTCAGTTAGAGTGCAGTTTCCAGTCTTCCAAAAGGAGTCATAAAATCAGAGGTCAGGAAGATTGCAAGAGTAATAACAGAAGCAAGAAGCTTAAACAACTTCAAATGGAGCCATAAAAAAAAAGCCATTTTGCACAAACCAGCGTACTTTCAAATCAGTGTTTTGCAAATCACTGCACCTAACACCCCTTGTCCTATTTGTCACCTGCTGCAAATCTCTCAAAGCATCAGTAATGCTGTTGGACTAAACATTGCATCTTGCACTGGTGATGCTGGGACAAGAGAGCATGGTGTATGTCGTTGCTTCTGAGCTTCCGGTTGCCTCAGAAAATAACTGTGGGGAAAAAGGAAACAGATCACATCCTACATACTTGAACACCTGAAATTGTGAAAAGAAACTAAATTGGAGAAAAACAAGCTATATAAGAGCATTCAGAATTTATACTGATTTTGAGCTGAGTGTAGCAACACTGCACAGACACTGGGATGTTTTAAAAACATTTAGACAGTCTCCAATAGTTGAGAAGCACCATCCTCTGATCAGCTGCATGTACCTCTCAAAGGTCAACCTCATTCTGTTGTTCCTTTGGAAGGATGTGGAGGTAAGAGATGTCCCAATCTCTCAGTGTTTGGATCAAGCCATTTGTTTGCAGACTAAAAGCTAAACTGATCATGCAGGAAAATCTGACAGGGAAGCTGTCTCATGGTTTTCAGAAGACTATTTCAGAAGTCAGAAAATTGCCACTAAATTTCCATTTTCCCACAGAATACTTAAATTGAAGCAAAATGGTAATTTTAATCGAGCTTTGACAGAAGCTTTCTTTGTATTGGCTTTCCTGGCAGTTATTCTCAATCAAAGCCAATTTACACATGGCATATCCCTCCTGTGAGGGGGATTACATTTGCTGACAATACTGTCTCTCAAGTAGATGGAAAACAAATTTCTGATCTACCTATATAAGCTTCTCTCAAGGCCAAATCCATGCCCATTCACAAAGTCTATTGTGAGTTAGCAAACCTGGGAGTTCTATCTTAACATCGTGAAGTTGTTGATCTGTAAAGGACCAATGAATTTTGGTTTTATAACTTTTTTGAGGAGGTTATTTTCAGACAGAAAGTATTACTTCTGTATTACAGAAATTTAAGGCTTTCTGACCAGGGCAATAACCATTTTGTTGCTCTTACATGACACACAAATGCTGTCATGACATGTTTTTCAAATATTCAGACAAGCAATTGGATACATCCAAAAGCAATTAATTAGGAAAATGACCCAGGAAAGGCCTCAAATGTCCATGTGAGGAACAGACTAACTAGGTCCTTGCAATCCATTTTAAGGCTATTTGTTCTGATTTTGCAAAAAGCTCCAATCACTTTTGTCAGGCACTGTTGATACTTTAAATGCATTATCCACAAAGTATTTGTGGAAGACCTTACATAAGAATGAAGTTTGTATTCCCATTTATTACTGGTTTGAATAGTGATACCATAAAAGGATGTACTACAGAATACTTGAGGCATCATTCACAAGGACATTTGAGCGATATTGCCTATTTTCTTGTTACATCTGTTAGTGATTACTTAGCTAAGTCACCTCTGTGGCTGTGCACCACTTCTACTTCAAAAAATTTCAGCTTATACATTGCGAAGAGGAAATAGCAAGCACTGAGCAGAGAAGGGTATTTTTTTGTGTGCAAATACAAATATCAGTAGAAAGACCAGGCATCCTCTAAAGAGGAGTGTGTTTGTGAATACTGAGCAATCTACTGTGTTGAATCATACCACTGAATTATTTCACCCATCTGAAGGGCTCTAAGTGCACGGGCAGTCCGCAGTGCCCTGGCACGGGAGAGGGAGTGCTCTGCTTCCATCTCTCGGTGAACGAGAGGAAGGGCAGCCAGATGAGACATCCGGATTACTCATTGATCCAAAAACCAGATGAACAGATGCTTCAAAGGGGAGGACAGCCGTGCTGTGACAGACAGGGGAGCACGGGTACAGGTTCATTCACATAAGCTTTTCTCGTAGAGTGTTCCCACCACTGCTCTGAAACTCGCCACAACCACAGGCACGTGTGAAGCATACAGGTTGTGCTGCCAATCCGAGAAGAGAGGAAAAACGTGTCTAGTTTGCAGCAAGGAATCTTGTAAAATTACTATTAGGTGATGATTCCTAGCCATTAACACCGATATGACTTTGGGAAGGTTCTTCAATATGCAGTGACAAAGATGGAAACAAGGACAAAGAAGGGCCTTTGCCAGGCAATATAGCATTGACTGCTGAAGCCAGCAAGGCTGGCAGCAGGACCAGAGCTGAATCCCTGATGGCAGGCAGTGGGTGCAGCCACAGGTGACAAGACCAGGACACTTCCCAGCTGCCTGGAACCAAGGCTACAGTACATGTCTGGGGATTGTGGGCACACCTAAACCTCTGGCAGCCTGTGACAGGAAGGAAAGTCACCTCTCTGATGCCGGTAGGCTCTGGGCTGAATTAATGAACTCCTGCCAAGCGTACTGGGGATGGATAAGAGGGTGACACACCATCCATAGCACAGGAAGCAGCTCACCCTGCTCCTCCAGCTGTGTAAAACCTCTGGGGCTGCAAGCTGCAAAACCTGCCTCACAGGCTGGTGAGGAAAGGGAAGGTCTCAGCCACAGATCAGAACCTCATTGCCTTGCTGCCAGTTGCAGAGCATAGAGAGAAGTATACCGAATTAGATCCACATGAATTTCAAAAGCTGAAAGTTCAGCAACTTCTAAAGAGATATCCTTTCCCTTTATTTCCATAACATAAATCTCTGTTACGGTATTTCATGGGTTTTTTCCCTTGAAAAACTTCTCGTTCATTCTCTCAGAAACTCCAGGTGGACACTCATGCGTGCTTCCAAACCCAAGACTGGTTCTCCTGGCAGAAGAATTACATACTTTTCAAAAATAACAATGAAAAGAAATGGAGTAATTTCATTACTAGACACAAAATTAATTTCTTCCCATTACACTGACCACATTGTCTGTACTTACAATAGAGAAAAGATACTACCAAACTCTTCCAAGAAATAAAATACCCAGTTTTCTTCCAGCACATCAACCTTGTTCTATATTTAGGTACAATTCTCCATCTGAAATATTTGCCTGTTTCAAGAGGTGGGCTCACCCATATTCTCTGCATTCTCTGGCTTCAAATGCTTGTGGGTTTTAAGTTTAACCATACCATTTTGAATTTCCACAATGTAAACTCTTACAGCTACTTTTCTGTTAGGAGGTAGAGGGGCTTTGGGGCTTTTTAACTGCTATTATTTGCACTACGACCTTTAGCTTCAGCTTAATTAAGATTTTCATGGAAATACCAAATAGACAAACTATATAGAAACAGAATATATAAAGTAAAAGTCTTTGTGCTTTCATTTTACTTTCAGCAAACTATATGAAATTATAAACTGTGTAAAACACAATAGAAAATACAAACTCCTACCTGAGCAAACAATCAAGTATGCATTATTGTTACACAAATTCTTAAATATGGACTTACCTCTATATCTATATTTAAGTCCCATTTACTGGGCGCAACTAAGTGTTTAAAATCTTTCTTGACTCAGGATCAAATTTCAAAACTATAACTCATTTTTTACTGAGACAAAACAAAGTTTTAGGGCAATGGAATTACGACATATCCTATGACATTTAAGGATAGTCAGAGATGTCACTAGAGCAAACATTAAAGAGTTTGTGGAAAGCAAGCTAAGTAAAAAATCGTATTTTGCTGTTGAACCTTAATCTTGAAAATTTAGTGTAAATTTATCAAGACTCATAACCTTGTGATTATCATTCACTAGAAGCAGACACGCTCAAAATACGATGGACTTTTTGCCATCCAAATATCATCTCTTGGTAGATGTAAGTGGCTTTTATGACTACTAGGCTTAAAACCACTTACCAGCTACTTGTCCTATCTGGTCAGTTCCACTTAAGGATGAGAAGTGGTTTACTGCAGAATGCTGAGATCATGACATTTACTGAAATGAATCTCCAACTCTCACGTGCAATGAAACCTTTTAAAACCTATTCATTATAGCTGCTAAAGAAGGAAGATAAAATCTTTTTAGCTCTTGGAATAGTGCTAGGAATCTTTGTCCAGTTTGTGATGCATGAATGTATTTGGTGAAATGGTAAAATGCTAATTTCAGTTTATTACTGGGCGAGGATCAAGCCCATAGGAAGCTAACTCAAGCACCAGAGCTATAGCTCAGTCTGGTTTCATCAGTTTAGTGCCAGTGACATTTTTCTTCTCATTTGAGTCAACAGAATTTTGGGTTTTGGTGGCTGTTGGCACATAACACTGGCCTTTGAAATACTGATTGCTCAGCCAAAGTTAACAGAAACAGCTGCAAAACAAGATGTCATTATCTCTGGGTCTTGCTCTGAGTGAGCTACAAGTGCACTGCCATCTGCAAAGAGCAGTTCTTTAATAAGGGGACTTCAGAAGCCTTTGTTTCTGCATATAAACAAGCCAAATTATAAATGTACCTTGGAGAAATCTGAAACTGGACTCTCAGAGACAGACTCCACGTTTGTTCTGGTTGCTGCTACTGCAAAAATAATTCTCTGTAACACCAAGATGTTGTAGCTTTGATCACATTTTGCAAGCCAGCTTTCCATCCAAATAGCCAGCTGAAGATGATCACTTCTTTAAATCATTTGCTTTGTGCCAAAGAGGAAGAATTAGGTTCGTGGCTTGGTGTTGAAGTTTGGTTTAGTTTTCATGTTTCTCAGCACAGAAAGTCTACTTAAGTCTTTAAACTCTTCCTAATAGTGTCAAATAGCATCAGACAGGCTGACAGCTGTAAACAGCCATGGCTGTAAAAGAACCATGGTATTGCATGAATATAGCTAAGTCAGATTCAAAAGCAGTATTTTGCATGAAGCATACCACAAATATACAGTCGTCTCTGTAATTACAGAACATTTTCTAACCCATTGCCTACTTGATATTACAATTGCCAGCATCTTCAAACTGTTGCAATACTGCTGCTTACAGACTGAAATATGTATGTGATCAGTGGCTAGAACATATTTTAAATATTCCATTTTGTATCACACTGAAGCAATGCTGGGGGTGTGAAAGAAGAGCATGGCTTTCTGATCAATTTGAAGCCTTCGGCTACTGATTTAATGATAGCTTTGATCTTTTTCTTCTTTTAAGTTGAAGATACGCAGAGGCTGCTCTTAACTGAATGTAATCTTGAAGAGTTCATGACCATGACAAATTTTAAATGTCTTGCATTCTACAAATAAAATAAGAAGTTGCCTGGAACTCTACAGTCTAGCAATAATTATATATACTGAATATTGGAAAACAAGCAACCTAGTATCATGTCTATTACAGCAATAGGGGTCCAGACATTAGATCACAAAGTTGAAGTAAAATGATTTTATTAGACTTATATGTACTCTTCATACCAGAAAGTTTTCTCACATACACGGTGTTATAGCTTTTCAGAAGTCCGTTTGTAATGCACTGCTCTATCCATTTCTCTTTTCTCAAAAGAGAGAGACAACCCACTAGAAAAGCAGTAACATATTTAAATAAATAAAAAACAAACAAACAAACAAAAACAAAACAAAAAAAAAACCAACAGTAAATGCTTGGTAATATGGGAACTGTTTGGGTTAAGAAACAGAAAGAAGCATGGAACAAGACACATGAACCACAGAGAGGGGATAGAAAGGCCTGGAAAGAAAAGTCATTGAATGCAATTGTAGGGCTCTAAAAGAAGCACAAAGATTAGGCAGTGGTCAGAACAGTGCATCTGAATGGTTACTGAAAGGAAGTGGATTTATGAACAGGATTTCAAGCAACAAAGAATGGCTCCAGTGCAGGAAACTATGGTAAATAGGAATGACTGGGCTTGTTCAGGGCTGAGGGAAACATTAAAAAGAGTCATAAAATGCTTAAGTCATTTATACATACAAACATTTTAAGCATAGTAATTTCGAACTTATAAAATTTAAAATCTTTTTCTTTTTTTTTCCTGGTAAACAGATAAAATTATTTCCTTTCATTCCTACCTATTACTCAGTCTCCCTTTTAGGCTAAACATCAGCATACCCTATGTACTTCAGGAGAAGACATTTGCTCATAGTTTTCATAGCTTTTACCAGAGTAGAACTGTCTTCCTAATATTAAGCAGGTACACAAGCAATATTTTAAGCAATTTACAAATTTAAGCAATTAAGAAATAAAACCACTGTTCACATTTCATAAATATGTTTTATCCTTTCTAATACTCTTTTGAGCACTATTTCTAAAGAAAGGGGGTGTAAACTAAATTTCCATAAAGACTTCCAAATTGCCATACACTTGATACACTCAGATGTTTAACTTGGAGTTACACTTACATCTTTATTTAGGCAACTAAAATTGGCCTGATTTTCTGAGGGCAAGACTCTAGTCGTAGGTAGCATTTTTTATTAGAACACTTGGGATAGCTGAGGAAAAAAAAAAAAAAATCAGGCCCTCATGCTGTTCTTCAAGTTTTAAAAGCTTAAACATCAAGGTAAGTATCAGTTGCTCTTAGTTCAGTTATCTTAAATTAGCTGAACAATCCAAGAGAAATCTGTTTGTATATGAGGAGCACAGGGGGATGTTTGCCATGGAAAAGGTGATAAGGTATGACCACTGTAAGACAAAGAGGAGACACACTGCAAAACTTTTGCTTGGACAGAACATGATATAAAATCAGTGATGTCTTTGGTTAGCCAGTAACTTCTGGTATCAAGCAGAGTTATGCCTTTCAGTTCCAGGACACCTCCTGCATGAGGATAGACAGCAAAATTAACTATAAGTGATGCTTTGGTGAGGAGTGACTTTCAGGGAAGTGACTTTGGTTCTTATGATTCAGAATTTGAAGCCTCTATTGCAGAAGTTAAAATGGCTTGCGCCATACAGGCATGACTACCACTGCTATGTTGTTATGTTAGCTATGTTTTAAATACAGATTCCCAGGAGCTGAGATTATTTGATACGCCTATGCTTTTATGGCTCTCATGCAAGTTAGCCCTCCCGGACAGCTTCCACAGAATCAGTGAACCATAGAATGGTTTGGATTAGAAGGGACCTTAAGGATCATCTAGTTCCAAACCCCCTGCCACAGGCAGAGAGACCTTCCACTAGACCAGGTTGCTTGCCCAAAGCCGCATCTAAGCTGGCCTTGAACACTTCCAGGGATGAGGCATCCACAACTCTGGGCAAACTGCTCCAGTGCCTCATCACCCTCATAGTGAAGAATTTATTGCAATTCTTTTCATTTCAGCCCTCAAATGTATGAGCAGTTTTGGCTTTGGTTTTTGCAGCACTCCACTTTGGGATCTAGATGGGGTACACAGAGATCTAGACCAGTTTTGCAAAGAGAATTAACATGGGTTATTGGCAAGGCACAGCACCACCTTGATCCAGTCTTGTGCCTTTTTGTATCATCTTGCCAGATTGTGTTGGTGGAGTGGTAAATGCAGCAGTGTGCTCTCTCTTGAGGTATTAACATTTTTAGATTTGCAGTAGAATTTGACAGGATCCAGAGGTCAAATACATTATTTTTTCCAGCACTGTTGCCTCAAGATGTATCAGGATCCGAATTTTTAAGGTACAGTAGGAAAGGTAAACAATATTCTCTGTTAAACCAAAATTTGCAAAGTATAGAAAAGCTGGGACAAACTGGCAGGATTCAGAGCCAGATTTTCAGAACATCCTGATCTTGATTCTCACGGTTGCAACTGACAGATCCACACTGGGTTTTTTTATTTAGGCATCGTGCTAGAGGTGCCTGATATCAAAAAGTTACTCGGCCACTAAATCCCCGCCTCTATCCGAGCTGCATGAGAAGAATGAAGAGTTGGATAGTGGTTTATACACCCACTTTTTTCTTCTATTTGGACACACCAATGCGGGTCAGGAATAAAACCAAGCAGCAGCGCAGCACTGCTAGCGTTTCACTTTCTACCACCGCAGGGTATTGCTCCCGCCCTAACGCACTCCAGGCCACACGCTCGGATGCTGCCGCTTTCACAGCCCCCGAGACCCGACACCGCCCCGCCGCGCCGGGAGCCATGGCTGCAAGGGGAGCATCCCCAGCGGAACCTGCGGCGGAGCCCGCCGAGCACTGCCGGAGCTGGCGAGCACCGGGGCCGGGCCGGGCCCTGACTCACCCAACGGCGAAAACCGCGGAAACTCCCGCTGCCGCCGGGCTCTGCCGCCGGTGCCAGAGCGCATGTGCGGAGGCTACTGCCTCCGCGCCGCTCCTCGCACCCTCCCT
>JANRGW010016824.1:16560-38005 GCA_024733675.1 Psilopsiagon aymara | reverse complement strand
CCACTACCCCAGAAAGCTGGGAAACAGCAACAGAAAAAAAAAAAAAAAAAAAAAAAAAAAAGAGGAAGAGGACAGTTAAAAGCAAGAGGCTTCCTCCTAAATCTGATGTCCCCACCCAGAACAGCTTTGCTGTCCTGCAGGGGGCTGAGGAGGAACCATCTGAGGAGGAACCATGCTCCCACCTGGAGCTACCGCCTGATGTGCTGGTAAAGAAGATCACTACTGGTGCTGCCAGGAAAAAGCGGCTGGCCAGAGTAGCAGGGATCTACTCTGAAAGGAACAGAGGTGTCCATCTGTCAACCTGGCCAGGTCTCAAGTGAGGTGTGTTGCCTACCAGGGGCTCAGGTCAAGTGAGGTGTGTTGCCTACCAGGGGCTCAGGTCAGGGATGTTGCAAAGAGGCTGCTTGCTCTAGTTGGTCCCAATATTACCCACTTCTACTTCTCCATGTGGGTGCTACTGATGTAGATAGCAGTATCCCAGAGAACATTAAGGAGGACTACAGAACTCTGGGAGAGGTGGTTAGCTGCTCTGGAGCTCAGATTGTCCTTTAATCAATTCTACAGGATACAGGGTGGGAGCTTAAAAAGGCTAGGTTAATAAATGGTTAGAAGGGTGGTGCTATAGTCAGGGGTTTGGGTGCCTTGAACATGTGACTTAATTTAGTAGGCCAGGTCTACTGGGGCTGGTGAGCTGGTCTGACAACAAAGGGGAAGGCAGTTTTGGTAGGAGGCTTGCCTGGCTGGTCAAGGATGCTTTAAACTAGATGTTTTGGGGGAGGAGACATCATTTCATCCCAATACACCCAGTCAGTTGCCAGCACCTATAATAAATGCTTGGAGCAATGTTGAGATATTCCAGCCACTCCAGCCAATAAGCCAGCTTCAATTGGAGGTCAGCTCAGATGCCTCTATAAAAATGCCCATGGCATGGGGAACAAGCAAGAGGAATTAGAGATGTGTGCATGTCTACTGGGGTATGATATAATAGGTATCACAGAAACATAATGGGATGGCTCCTATGACTGGTGTATTGGAATGGAAGGTTACAGATTCTTTAGAAAAGACAGGCCCGGCAGGCGTGGAGGGGGAGTTGCTGTTTATGTTAGGGATAGGCTGAAGAGTATGGAACTCTGTCTTGGGACAGGTGGGCAGTGAATAGAGAGTTTTTGGGTCAGGGTTAAAGGGAGAACACCAACGGGAGGCATTATTGTGGGGATCTGTTACAGACTTCACGATCAAGAGGATGGATGGAGTGCTCTATAGACAGATAGGAACAGCCTCAATCTCACAGGCCCTTTTCCTCATGGGGGACTTCAACCACTCTGATATCTGCTGGAGGGACAGTACATCCCGGCACAAGAATACAGGAAGTTTCTCGATTGTGTGGAACACAACTTCCTTCAGCAAGAATCAGAGAAGGACTGGTTGGAAATCTGATGTTCCAGGGCAGCCTTGGTTGTAGTGATTATGAGACGGTCAAGTTTGAGATCCTCAGGACAGTGAGAAGAGCATGCAGCAACCTCATAAACTGGCAATGTGTGCTTTCAGCTGAGAAAGCCAGCTGTATCCTGGGCTGCATCAAAAGGAGCATGACCAGCAGGATGAGGGAGGTGATCATGCCCCTCTACTCTGCTCCTTTGAGACCTCACTTGGAGTATTGTGTGCAGTTCTGGTGTCCTCAACATAAAAAGGACATGCAACTGTTGGAACATCTCCAGAGGAGGGCCACGAGGATGATCAGGGGACTGGAGCACCTCCCACATGAAGACAGGCTGAGAAAGTTGGTTCTGTTCAGCCTGCAGAAAAGAGGGCTCCATGGAGACCTCATAGCAGCCTTCCAGTGTCTGAAGGGGGCCTATAGGGACTGTAGTGATAGGACAAGGGGTAGCGGGTTCAAACTTGAACAGGGAAAGTTTAGATTGGATGTGAGGAAGAAATGAGAGGGTGGTGAGGCACTGGAATGCGTTGCACAGGGAAGTTGTGAATGCTCCATTGCTGGCAGTGTTCAAGGCCAGGTTGGACAGAGCCTTGGGTGGCATGCTTTAGTGTGAGGTGTCCCTGCCCATGGCAGGGGAGTTGGAACTGGATGATATTAAGGTCCTTTCCAACCCTAACAATTCTATGATTCTGCGACTTCAAGAGAGCAGATTTTGGCCTCTTCAGGAACCTGCTTAGTAAGGCTCCATGGGATATAGCCCTAGAGGGCAGGCGTGACCAAGGCTGTTTTTTAATATTCAAGGATCACCTACTACAAGCTCAGGAGTGTTGCACCCTGACTAAAAGGAAGTTCTGCAGGAGGGTCAGGAGACCTCCTTGGATGGATAAGGATCTGCTGAGGAAACTTTGAGGGAAAAAGGAGGCTTATAAAATACGGAAACAAGGACAGGAGGCCTGGGAAAAATACAGGGATATTCTCTGGGAAGCTAGAGACCAGATTAGGAAATCGGAGGCCCAGTTAGAATTAAACTTGTCTGTGATGTTAAAGGTAAGAGCAAGGGATTCTATATGTACCCTGCAAATAAAGACAGACTAGGGACAACTTGGGCCCTCTCCAAAAACTATCAGAAAAACTGGCTACCCTGGATTTGGAGAAGGCTGAGGCTCTTAATGACTTCTTTGCCTCAGTCTTCACTGGCAAACAATCTGACCACACCACCCACATCTTGGAAGGCAGACGCAGGGACTGTGAGAATGAAGACCCTGGGCACTGTAGAAGAGGATCTGGTTCAAGACCATCTTAAGGACCTGAAAGTACACAAGCTCATGGGACCTGATGAATTTCATCTGTGGGACCTGATTGAATCCACCCACAGGTCCTGAAGGAGTTGGCAAATGAAGTTGCTAAGCCACTGTCCATCATATTTGAAAAATCACAGTAGTCAGGTGAGGTACCCACCTTAAGGTCCTTTCCAACCCTAACTATTATATGATTCTATGATTCTAACTGGAAAAAGAGAAAAACAACCCCCATTTTCAAGAAGGGGAAAATGGACGATCCAGGGAACTACAGATCAGCCATCCTCACCTCTGGGCCTGGAAAAATCTTGGAGCAGAATCTCCTGGAAGGAATGCTAAGGCAAATGAAAATCATCAAGGTGCTTGGTGGTAGCCAGCATGGCTTCACTAAGGGGAAATCCTGCCTGACCAATCTGGTGGTCTTCTATGATGGAGCTATGGAACAGATGGACAGGGGTGGAGCAGTTGATATCATCTACCTGGACTTGTGGAAAGTGTTCGACACTGTCCTCCATGACATCCTTGTCTCTAAGTTGGAGAGACATCAATTTGATAGGTGGACCACTCAGTGGATAAAGAACTGGCTGGATGGTGCACGCAAACAGTTGTGCTCAATGGCTCAATGTCCAGCTGGAGACCTGTAATAAGTGGTGTCTCTCAGGGATCAGTGTTGGGACCGGTCTTGTTCAACATCTTTGTCAATGACATGGACAGTGGGACTGAGTGTGCCCTCAGCCAGTTTGCCAATGACACCAAGCTGTGTGGTTCAGTTGATATGCTGGAGGGAAGGAATGCCATCCAGAGGGACTTTGACAAGCTTGTGAGATGGGCTGATGCCAGCCTGATGAGGTTTAACCCTGCCAAGTGCAAGGTCCTACACCTGGATCGGAGCAGTCCCAGGCACAGCTCCAGGTTAGCCAGAGAAGAGATTCAGAGCAGCCCAAGGAGAAGGACTTGGGGGTGTTGGTCGATGAGAGAGTCAATATGAGCTGGCAGTGTGCGCTTTCAGCCCAGAAAGCCAACTGCATCCTGGGCTGCATCAAAAGGAGTGTGACCAGCAGGATGAGGGAGGTGATCCTGCTCCTTTGAGACCTCACTTGGAGTATTGTGTGCAGTTCTGGTGCCCTCAACATAAAAAGGACATGGAACTGTTGGAACAAGTTCAGAGGAGGACCAAGAGGATGATCGGGGGCCTGGAACACCTTCCATATGAAGATAGGATGAGAAAGTTGTGGCTGCTCAGCGTGGAGAAGAGAAGGCTGCATAGAGACGTCATAGCAGCTTTCCCGTATCTGAAGGGGGCCTATAGAGATGCTGTGGAGGGACTTTTCATTAGGGATTGTAATGATAAGACAAGGGGCAATGGGTTCAAACTTAAACAGGGGAAGGTTAGATTGGATATGAGGAAGAAATTCTTTACCATGATGGTGGTGAGGCACTGGAATGGGTTGCCCAGGGAAGCTGTGAGTGCTCCATCGCTGGCGGTGTTGAAGGCCAGGTTGGACAGAGCCTTGGGTTGCATGGTTTAGCATGAGATGTCCCTGCCTGTGGCAGGGGTCTTGGAACTGGACGATCTTAAGGTCCTTTCCAACCCTAACTATTCTATAATTCTATGATCCTATGATCCTGTGTTTTTGTAGCATTTTTCCTCTTTGGGGAGCTCTCCTAAATGTTAACCAGAACCACATGGCTGGGAAGTCACAGCTATGTGAGCCACAGGAACCCCCATGAAAGCACCTTCACCTCTATTGTATTCCCTGCAGTACAATAGGTTTTCCCAGCAAGCCCTAAGGTTATGTTGACTCCAAACTGAATCCTTAGAACGAGCTTGTGGGAGGCAGGATACAGGTAATCTGAACTCTGGTCATGATCTGATTTTTAAGCAGTTTGTTGTTACTGTGCCAATTCAGAGGCAGATTTTAAGTCTGATATGTCTATTCCACAAGTTAAAACATACTTAAAGCATCTGTGAAGCGCACATGGCTGTCCTTGGAGCCGCACCATTCTCAGTAATACAAACACAATGTTTCAAGCACAATGTTCCTGTCTACCTCTATTCTAAATGAATATTTGCTGAAGTCAGATATAATAAAGACCCAGCATAAGTATGGGTGGTCGTCTGCCCTGCAGCCTTAAGGCTGTGGGCTCTGGTCAGTGAGGGAGCTTAAATACCATGAGGACAGCAAATATCCATAAAGCTGTATAGACTAATGGTGTTCATAAATTCTGTGTGCTATAGAGCACCCGGTGCATGTCAGTTTCACAACTGTACTACACAGCAGACTATTCCCCAACAGCAGTGTTGGGAAGTTCAGTGGAAGAACAATAGAGCAGTCCTCATTATACATGGGAAACTGGGGCACGGGGAAGCCAACAGCTAGAAGGTCAACTGTAAGAGGACTTCTGAATGTCTTCAGAGATTCACGTTGAACTGATTTGCCCATGATCACTCCCAAAATTTGTGGTACCAAAGTGAGCCTCCCAAGACTGGGAAAAAAAAAAAAAAAAATAGTGCAGGGGATGGAAGTAGGGTATTGCAATGAATTTTTCCATTTTTCAACCTTATTTATCACCTGATTTCAAATATCAGGTGTTTTAGCATATTTTAACAGATTTTTAGCAGTTTTATACTGAGGAAGGAATTGAGAATTCTGGAAGAGCAAAGGAAGGAGAGCAAAATAAATTAAATGATGAGCATTTTCTTTAAACCTTAGGCCCCTGTTCACCTTTGCTGAAAGCTGACTCTGTAATGTGCAAAAACAGTGCCTTAGAGTTTTACTAGATTTGTGGTGAATTTGATAATATTTTCTTTGATTTTCTTGATTTACACCTTCTCCAAGTACTGGCTTGCAGACTGACAAAATGCTCAGAAAAGAAGGAAGTTGGAAAGCTGCCTGGAAAATCACCTTGAGGAATACCTTGTGGCAAGGCTTCTAACATGTATATCTTGGTTTAAGATGTAGGCTCCTACAATATGTTCAAAATGCTTTTGGTTACAGGTATAAGATGTATGATATGCTATTGCTACCATTAGCATAGAAGAAGAGTGTTTATGTATGGAGCATGCATATATGCATATATACTTATTTACAAATAAAGTACTGTGACTGCCATAATACATACTGCATGTAGTAAAGCTGAATCTCGAATTCAGAAGACTTTAGCTTAGTGTTTGGGAAGATATTGAGTCAGTGTGATTCATCTGTCCCTCTGTGAAAGTGTGGGAGAGGAGGGTGGTGAGGTGACAGTCGTGCTAGTAAAATTCTTGTAGGAATTTCCTTAATACGTGTGTGTGTGTGTGTCCACATATAAATAAATGTGTGGGTATGTCTGAAACCACAAGTATTTCAAACGCTCTCAGAGGAAGGCTGTCTCAGACTTGTGGAATGTCTGTTACGGAAATGGAATGACCATGATCTGACCCACCATGCTACGTCTGTAGAAGATACGTCTGTGATGAGAAGCAAGCTAAAAATGCTGTGGCTGAGACAGAGTAGATGTTTGAGGATACCAGGTCTGCAAATCGATGGTTGGGCTAAGCAGGCTGGAAAATTAAGGATCAGGGCTAAACATCCTGAATATTTGCTGCTATATGCACTCAGAACTATTCGCATCTGAATTTCCACATGGAAGAACCCCTGACACTGGACTTACTCCTGATTTACAGTCAGGATGGCACTTGCAGTCTCCCACCTGCAAATGACAAAGCTATTAGCAGAGCCTTGCCAAGCACTATTTCTAGGTGAAGCTAGTGAGGATTTTATGTTAATAAGAAAGATAGCTGAGCTTTAACCCCTTTCCTTGAGGAAAAATACTAGTGAAAAATCTGGCCTCTTTTGTTTAAAAAAAAAAAATAATAAAAAAATCAAAGCTTGTGTACCTATGTATGTGTGAGAGAAAGTATCGGTGAGAGAGCCATGCAAGGGGAGATCATTTGCTCAAATAGAGTAGAATTACTAATACATAACAACACTGCCAGCAAGTCACTGCACAGCTGGAATTAATCTAAGAGAATGTATGTTGCTGCATAGACAAGCACAGAAAACTTTCCCCATGTGAAGGCAGCATGAAGCCCTGCCCTGTGGCTTGGAAGCACTTCATCAGACCCTGACAGTACAGACATCTTCTTCAGACGATTGGTTTGAGGGGGGGTGGGGAGATGTGCTTCACCCTGCTCAAATGAACACCCAGGAGGGACTGTTTTTGTTTCATTTCATGATATTTCACAGGTCATAACTCTCCCTCCCCTCCCTGATTTGTTGGTTTGGCTTTTTCTTTTCCTTAATTGTCGGTTTAGTTTTGTTCTCTGGCCTTATTGCATTGGCTCTGAAACCAGTTGAAAAACTGCTATGGCTTATTTACACTGAACAGCTATTCAGGCCGAAAGCAGCTGCTCCATTTAGCCAAGTATCTCTGTGCTACCCAGCTTCCCTGCTTGTTATAATAAGGTGCTTTCTTTTAAACACACGCTGTGAGGAGGTGGTGTTGAAATGTATGCAGCAGATGATGGTTCTCTCTGAAAGGGGGTTTTGAAAACTCGGTGAGCCTGGGGTTGTTATTAATAAATGATTGCCCAGTAAAAGACAAGTTTATCCAGAAGTCCAGTATAACCACAGCTGATTCAAACTAGTTTCAAGCACACATGTGGTTCTTCACCTCCCAGTCCTTCTTTGCTCCAGTCTGGGCATGGTAGGTTTCTGATTTGTATGAGTAAGCGATTTTCTCCTAAGATTTCAGCTTGCCAGGGTGACCTAGTCTCCTTTTGTCATGCAGCAGAGCTCCCTTCCCACTCAAATATAGCCATAAGGAATTAAGGGGAATAAGAAAAATTATTTGAAAAAGAAATAATGTGGTTTTAGTGCAGAAAATGGGACAATATACACCTTTGCAGGAAACAAATATGACTCTGAGGGGAAAGTTTTGTCCTGTTTTTGAGTGAAAGTATGCTCATACACACACATGGAGCTTCAGCTTGCAAACACTGATTTAATGCTCATTTCACCCCTAATTATCCTCTTAAAAGCTATCAAAAGTCTCACATAGTCACAAAATTGTGAAGAAGTTCCTGTGCACTACTTCCAAATACTGCAGGAATTATGGCTTTATTGCCATTATTTACCTTCCCCAGCTATAATGTATGCCTGGCCTTGAATTACCCCGCTGTAGGAGCCATTGACTAGCATGTTTTGTAAAACAATTTTGTTGGTTTTCACTTCCCTTCAGCTCTTCTTTCCATCCTGTCTCCCCATCTTTACCCCCTAAGTGCTGCTTCTGCATTTTATGCCACTCCTCTTCCGACTTCCACTTTTGAGATACATTTTTCCCCTGATCTCTGTAAATTCTCTTCCCTTTCTTTTATATTTTTATTTTCCCACAATTTTGGCCTAATTATTGGACCCTGGATGCCTGGCCAAAGGCTTCCCGAGTCTCAGGAGGCTCCCTGTGCAGTGTATGCCCAGCATAGCAATCTCTAAAACAACTTTCTCCCATTCATCTGGACTGGAACTGTGCCAGGTCTATCACAGATAGAAAAGGGCTGCTGGAAAAGCCAGAGGCTGTCTGCAGGAGCTAGCAGTTCAGTGCTGGTGGCCTCCAACAGCTCACCACACATTTCAGTGAGATAACCAAACTGAATGGTGAAACTGGCGCTTGGCCTAATGTATAATCTGCGTTTAATGAACACATGCCTTCCAGAAACTTGTGATCCACAAGCTAAGAACTGGTGCAGTCAGTACTTTATTTGATAGTTTGACTTTGCTCGTTGAAAAAAAAAAGAAAATAAACAAGAAAAAGAGAGTATAAAAAAACCCTAACAAACAACAAACAAGCTACTCTGTGCCTGATTTCTCATTTAAATTTGCCTGGCATCAGCTTTTAGGCTTGTTAAGCCTTTCTCATTGGTTTTCAGTTTCTGGATTTTCTTCCTCTGAAGATACACACTTAACTTTCAATACTGTGATAAATTGAGTGGATTATATTCCCAAAGCATCTGACTAGGAGGCATTTTTGCCAGGTTTTAAATAACTGTATGAGGTTCTCCTGCAATTACAGTTTTCAATATGCAGTTTTTCTATGCACAGATGTCTGGTCTGGATACAGGATTCTAGTTTTTCTGGATAAATGCGTAATTCATGAGCTAATGGTGAAGGGAGAAGACCTACATTTTCTTTCCCACTAAGGTAATCCATACCTCCATGGGTCATTCATCTTCAAGACTTATCCTCATCTTTCCTAAAAGGTATCTCATGTGCTGTTTAATGGCTTCTATAACTCTCACCCAGTGACAATGAACCCAGGATTCATCCTGCATTCACCGCTGGGCTGCAAACCAAGGTCTTTTACTTCTTCAGTAACAAGGGACAGACACTGATAGAAAGACATTCAGTATTTATAGGTACCCACTTCTTTCTCTGCTGATTACAGAAGAAGCTTATATAACTCCTTTTCCTCTGGGCATCCTGATTAGATGTCTATCATATAATGGATTACTCATGCTATGTTTCTGGGCTGATCATCTTATTCACATTCCCCATGCTGTGAGTGACCACAACACTGAACAACTGGTATTGAAATGACAAACACACGTTCTTTAATTATGAGAAGCCTAAAGAGAGCAAGCTGACAAAGCTTTGTTTTAAAAGACCTTATGCTTCACATAATACAGCAACTATTATAGAATCTTAGGATGGTGTGCATTGGAATGGACTTTCAATGGACTTCAAATCTCAAATAGTTCCACTGCCACTGCCATGGGCAGGTTTACTTTCCACTAGCCCAGGCTGCTCAAAAGTACCAAGTATACAATTAGTGTGTGTGGTTTTATTGCAGTGTAGAGATAGGTGTAAAGGAATGTCCTTGCTAAGACTGGTCATTGTAAGACAGGGAGACTGCAGGAGATGATGTATGTACAGTTAGGTGGCTGCACAGACTCTTTACTGCTTCTGTATGTCTCCTTTCATGTAGTGCTCCAAGTAATGGTTCTCTATGCATAAATGCTCAAAGTGTTTTAAAGGCCAAGGGATAGACAGGAATTATTAAAAAAAGTAACTCATAAAGGCTGTGTTTGTGTGTCATCATCTGTCAGATGTCTCTGAATAGTAGCTGAAGTCTCTAAGTGGGGAATGAAATGGGCAGATTTCACATAAATTTAGTCAAAAGTTTCACCATGTACTCGAGGGTTTGCAGGATTGCACTGTCAGAAGCATGCTCCAAAGTTCCAGAGATCTTTTCAGCAGTACAAATAACTAGTACAAATAACTAATTTCTGGAAGTGAATTACTGGGAGGTGATCCTGCCCCTCTCCTCTACTCTCGAGAGACCACACTTGGAGTATTCTGTACAGTTCTGGTGTCCTCAACTTAAAAAAGACATGGAGCTGTTGGAGCAAGTCCAGGGGAGGGCCACAAAGATGATCAGGGGGTTGGAGCACCTCCTGCATGAAGACAGGATGAGAAAGTTGGGGATGTCTAGCCTGAAAAGAGAAGGCTGCTTGGAGACCTAATAGCAGCCTTCCCGTATCCGAAAGGAGTGCTATAGGGATCCTGTGGAGCAACTCTTCATTAGAGACTGTAGCAATAGGACAAGGGGTAATGGGTTCAAAGTTAAACAGAGGAAGTTTAGGTAGGATATAAGGAGAAAGTTTTTTACTGTAAGGGTGGTGAGGCCCTGGAATGGGTTGCCCAGGGAAGTTGTGAATACTCCATCACTGGCAATGTTCAAGTCCAGGTTGGACAGAGCCTTGGGTGGCATTTAGTGTGAGGTGTCCCTGCCCATGGTAGGGGGTTTGGAATTAGATGACCTTAAGGTCCTTTCCAACCTAACTATTCTATGATTCTAAGATCTCATGATTCTATATTTTTCTCTTCTTGCCCATAAATATCACATCTCAGCTCAGCTCAGCTCAGCTCAGCTCATCACCACACCTGATTCTTTTGGGAAGATCAGCTGACTTTCACAGACCCCTGAAGTGTTCTTTTCATGCTTTTTTATGAGTTTTGTGTTCCCATGCTTTATAATCCCTTGCAAAGAATACAGAGAAAATTTAAACTTATCTTCAAAAGCATCTATTTATCTATAGGCATGTACACAAAAGAGAGAACTAGTAGAGTGTTCTACTCCTGAAATGCAGCCATACTTTAGGTGGACCATGGCTACTAACTAGAAGTTAATAGCAATGTATGCAATAATATAAATCAGCAAGTCAAGAAAATTATGTGATTTAGAACTGCAGGAGGAAAAATTTTGTGGAGGCTTTAGAGAGGTTGTATTACTTGTCTATATTCAAAGCTGACTACACTGTGGATACTTCATCACCAGTAAACTCTTCCCTTGGGTTATTCATCCCTTGCTAAGGTAACTTTACTGCAGCTACAACAGTTTTTCTGAGTTTGCCATAGATACATTTTAGAAAATGAGGTCTTGCACCACCTCTGTACCATGGTTTTTGTTCCGTGGAGAATGGGCTTTGGTAACTCTAATGATGCTGTGCTTATACAAAGAACTATATAAGTGCTTTGAGATAAATCACCACCACAACCACCAGTTAGAAATCACAGCTTCTCTCAAACACACATCTGTTTACAATGGTTTCTTTACTTCATCTTCCTTCCCTGACATCCCCCTAACATCAGTCAGTTAATCCCCAAAGCAAAGAAAGTTGTTTTTTTGGAAACATATTGATTTGATTTCTTACCTGTGAAATCAAGGCTTGTAATGAATCAGTCTTCAATCTGCACTCCCTGAAAAACAACATCCCTGCCATACATGAGATTCAGCCAGAAATCAAATTTCTAGGTGTTACTGTTTGGTAAGAGAAAGCATCAGGTCATTTTTATTCGCAAAAGAATCTATAAAGCCTTAGTTTAAGTTCTGTTTAATAAAAAAAAGATGGTGGGGGTCAGGGGGGAAAAAATATCTCCTAATCAAATGTCCTAATCAAATCTCCTAATGCTGGTCTCAGGCTTACTGGATTTGAACAGAATTGATTTCATATTATGGATTTCTATCTTTGCCCTTCACTTGGTACAATACATTAGGAAGCAAACACTAGGTAATAATTTACCCATACTGTTGAGCATACTTTTAATAGGCAAGTGGCAAGATAACATTTTGTCAGCTAGTTAACATTTTATCAGCTAATTTTAAAAAAGAATCTTATGAATTAAATGCGAGCAGTTTTTCCTGGACATATTCTAATGCCCTTTTCAGACATATAAAGGATTTTTACCCTTGCTATTACTATTTCCTACCCTGAGCTTCTTACAGTCATTAAACGTACACTTTTTTAATCTGACTCTAAAGAGTACTGAAGAATTATTCTCCCTATTTTTAATTGTAGGAAACAAAATCTCAAACAGGTTGAAGCCCAGATCCTCAAGACTGTTTTGACAGTTAAATCCCTTAGATTTCAAGGGAAATCTTGGAAGAGAAGTTGGGTCCAGGTGATTTCTGCAGTTACAGAAGAAATATGTGTCAGGGAATCAGTGGAACTGTAGCTTCCTTGGATCTGTAATCTTTTCCTAACTTCAGGATGATCTTTCTCCTGACTGTTGAATAATCCTTTGTTCTAAGGACAAAACTCACAATGGAGGGAAGTACTTAATTTTTTTCCTAGGTGACAAATCATAGAATCATAGAATAGTCTGGGTTGGAAGGGACCTTCAAAAGTCATCTAATCCAATCCTCTGCAATAATCAGGGACAACTTCAATTAGATCAGCCTGTCCAGAAGCACATCCAGCCTGGCCTTGAATGTCTCCAGGGATGGTGCATCTACTACCTCTCTAATGGTCATACACCTTTGATTTGGAAGTTTAGGAACAGAAAAAGCAAATATCAAATATTGTTAAAATTCTTTCAGCTCTCCTTTAATGCATAGAGGAGGAGTTTGTGGATGGTCATGACTGAAGGCAACAGAAGCATTGTTTTTCCTGGGGTACGGGTTTGCTTCCAGACTTAGGTCCCGAGCTCCTCAGTCAAAAGCATGATAAAAGTAATCTTACAACACTGAGGAGCAACAGAAATTGTTTCATTTTCATTTGGTTCATGTACTCCTAACACCAATGTAACCGCATATATTTTCTTATCGGTGCTCTCTAGAAGATGTCTAGAAATCTTGGGGAAGTTTTGAAGTTCATCGATTTGGATCCAAATGAACTTTTGGGGTATGAAGCCCAAGCAATAACTCCCAGAAATTATCTATTCAGCCTCATCTGCAGTGCAGGCTTCCTCTACTATGTCAAGATGGAGACTGAAACACAGAGCATGCAGGTAGCTTGGAGGGAAAGAGCAGCTGTAACATAAATCCAGTTAACTGGAAACCACAAGGATGTCCAGGACTTCAGATCTTTAGAGACTACTTGTGATATGGCTCTCATAAGCAGTGCAAGAAATAGCTGTGGTTCAGTGACTAGACTAAGGCATGCTATATGACTGTACATACTTGACAGGCTCTTTCTCAAACTGTTCATCTATTTGTATTGCCTGTTAATGGCAGAATCCTTCTTCATCGGCTCAGATCT
Source organism: Psilopsiagon aymara (assembly GCA_024733675.1). Taxonomy (NCBI): domain Eukaryota; kingdom Metazoa; phylum Chordata; class Aves; order Psittaciformes; family Psittacidae; genus Psilopsiagon; species Psilopsiagon aymara. Next base: position 24,750 of record JANRGW010016824.1, on the reverse strand, counting down.
CACGTATATGCTTAAATTTCTGAACTCTGAGCAGTCCCACTGATTTCAGCATAGCTAACCCTGGTGCAAAATTAAGTGTAGACATAAATCATTGCAAGACTGAGCCTAGAGTACAGTGTGGTGAATAGTTTTTCTTCAGGAAAACACTTATTTCCTGAAGGCACCATTTCAGCTTGAAGTTTTCACATATTTGTGTTATACTTAGGGAGTCAGTTGGGAAGCAGTGTTGAAGGACAATCCGAAATACCCAAAATACACATTGCTAGATTCTATATTTCAATCTGTGGAGATAGACCTGCAAAGGAATTTAGATGCCATGACAATGTCCAAGAAAGAAGTGTCAAAGGAATTTGTATCTTTCCATCCAAATAAGCAGGGTAATCATCTGGAAATAAGGAGACTGGAGTTTAAATTTCCTCTTTGCTTGAAAATATGAAATTGGGTTTCAGTTTCCAATGTGTTTAGAAAATAATGCCTTAGACAATGGACTGTGGAAACTGGAAAGCTTGCTGAAGGCCAGGTTTGTGAACCCAGTCCTCTGGTGATTTTAGTGCTCCTTTCCAAATGTTAAATATATGCTAAAAGTGACTGACTAAAAAAAAAAAAAAAATTAAAAAAAAAAATCGTATTTCCAGTGTGATTAAAAGCAATGTCATGTCATTTTACTTAATCACATTTTGTGCTGTGGCTGAAGCAAATAATAAAAAAATATTCCCAAAGATCTTGCTATGACAGTGGTGACTCACAAACATCACTTTAAGGTACTCCCAGTGTGTAAATATCAAATATATATTGTAGTTCTATAAAATTTTACATTCATTGTACTGCTTGCGTGCTTTACCAGACCTCCAGGGACTGAGAAGATTCTGGTTTTGCTTCCCCTTTACAACACATCAAACCTTTTTCCATAATATCCCTATTAAACCATTTGTCTCCCCAGTTTCCTGTAGATTGTCACTGAGTTATATCGATATTAGGGCAGAGATTTCAGCTTAGTCTCACTGATACCAATCAGTCAAAAAAAGGCTGGGAAAATATTGCCAACCTCAGAATTCCTAAAAATCCTGCAGTTAGCAAGGCTGTCCTTAGTAAGGTCACTCATGCTGAATTCCAACTTCCTTTCTGCATTTGCATGTTGACTGCCAATACTTTCTTATCTGTCTGTGTAGTGTATTGCCAGCATGACATAAATAAATGAGCTAATGAATAAATAATAGCAATCAATAGAAACAAACATAGAATTGACTAGCCTCTGCATTGTTCTTACTGAATGAGATGCCAGAAGTAATCAAGCAGCATAAATTATAAAATGTAAGTTCAACATTAGAAAGTCATTGTTTCAATATTTTAAGAAACCTGCAGTGTGAATAAGGTAATGTACTGGCTATAAAATATTTAGATGGGTTCATTTTGTTTTCAATGAATGCTTATCTCTGCCTCCACTGAAATCAGCAATAAGCCTCCTGGTGCAGAATGGCTTCCAAAATACAACAATCAGTCTTTTTTTTACCTAGAGAAATTCTGCTCTCTAAGGGGGTTGTGTATCAGAGAAAACCAATTTAACTCAGTTTGTCGAGAATCCAATGACTCAAGAGATATGTCCTGGCCAACAGAGGCTTTATGCATGTGGTTAAATGGTGAAATTCTCCCATGGGAAGTAGTTATTATTGAAATAATATTGAAACATCTGGTTTTAGCAGATGCATTAATTCTTCTTTAGGTGCCTTTAAGAATCTCCACCCCTCTAGAATCTTTTTACCACCTCTTCTTTCATCCCCTTTCAGACATACATATGGAGAAGTCCTATTTCTATTTGTGATACTTGCCAGGAACCAGCTTTAATTCAGTGATACTGGAACTTCCCAGAGTTTCCTTGTATCCTTCCTATCTCTTATGACCCATTGGCCATATATTTACATACCAGGAGAAACCCCACTGAGAACCACAATAGAGATGGAAGAATTTTGTTGCATCCAGCACAAAGGAGTATGATGTCCAGCCTTAACATAACACAGATGATGCATTTTAAAAACCCAAAAACCTAATAACAAAAAACCTCAAACAAAAACCCCAAAATATAATAGCATTGCATGAGTAATAACAATGATCACCAGTAAAGTAGAGGGTGCCTACAACGACTTTTCCCCACTGGATGCCAAATCATATTTTATTAGACAAAGAAGGTTCCTGTAGACAAAACCAAAACTAGAATACAAGAGGCTATGTTGTACCCATGTGTAATAGTAGTGCCATATGATAATTTGCACTATGTGTATGTTGAGATAATAATACCACGGGGTGTTCTGTACCTGAATGCATATCTATTATTAAGTAACTGATAACAAAGGCTAGCACAAAATCAAAGGCTGGACTGAATTCATAATTTAATATTCCCCTCACAGTTCAAGCAATTTTCAGTGTCCACAAATGTCATCTAACATTGTTTCCAAGCTGCAATTCAGTGGGAGAAAAATAGCTATCCATGTAGGACTTCACAGTGACACATCTGTTATTTATCTTAAGTGCAAAGACAGGAATGAACTGACTTCCAGCTTCATAATTCATAACCGAACATTCCAGAAATTAAAGGAAAAAAAGGACAGCATCTTTGTCTGAAAGTAGGTTAATGGAATATCATGTGGAACTGCTTTTGCCAAAATTACTCTCCATGTTTCCTTCCAAATGTACTTATCATGATGTAAATCAGAAGCTTCATTAAGTGAATCATAGAATCATAGATTGGTTCGGGTTGAATTACAACCACCTTCCATGGGCACCAACTCTTCACACTACACCAAGCCCCATCCAATCTGGCCTTGAACACTGCCAGGGATGGGGCAGCTACAGCTTCTCTGGGCAACCTGTGCCAGAGCCTCACCACCCTCACAGGGAAAAACTTCTTCCATACATATAACCTAAATATCCTGTTTAAGTTTGAACCCATTATCCTTTGTCTTATTGGCCCAAACATCTGTAAAATAGACCTGAACAAGGCACAATGTCACTGTGAGAGGCCTGTGATGCAAAGCCATCCCATGATTAAAGTGATGGGACAAACACTTGAACCTTTCTGACCTGAAATATGTTTCTCCTCCAAGACAGCTGTCGACACTGTATTTTTTTAAGGCATTCTTCTCTTTTCACTTCAGTGTTTAGGGTCTTGCCCCACAAGCCCCTAGCCAGGACTCACCGCACACAATTTCATGGAACTTCTAAACATTTCCTGTGGAGCAAAAAGCCAAACTTTCTGAACTCCACTTTGCTTCAGGGCATCTAATCATGAAAGTTATGTGTGCTGTTAAAAGATTGACTTTCAAATCATGGAACCAGGCCTTTAGGGATACTTTCTTTCTCTTCTTTTTCTATTTTTTTTTTTTTTCCTCTTTTTATAAGAAGTTTCAGAGCTGCAGAGCCTCAAGCCAAAAGAAATAGTTGTACAGGCAAGTTTTCTACACTGATTTCAGGAGAACAAGAGGCATGCTGGCTGCTTGCTGGGGGCAATCTTGCCCCCCTGCATCCACACACCTCCCACTAGCTCCACATAGCTGATAGGAAAACAAGTACGTGAACTCCTGAGTGAACTTTCAAATTGGTGCTGCTTCTTCCTCTCACCTTGGCCATTTCAGAGACATTTGTTTTGCTCAAGAATGTCTTTCCCGCTATTTTTAACCCTTCTAATATAAAATTACATAAATCTATGAAAATGAGTCAGTTGGAAAGGCACAACCAGTAACAACTGAATATGATGGTTCCAACACACTAGTTGTCATTGCTTCTCTGCTGCGATTATGTTTTTCATCTAACTGGGATATAGCAGTGGCCTTTTTTATTATTTGTCCCTATTTATGGGAATAAAGTGGTCACTGGTCATTGCAGTTCCCAAAGATCACTCTTCTGAGTTACAAGAACATTCCCATTATTAAATAGTGGCTTTATTGTACATAATTCAAGGGTCTTTACTGATAGCTGTATAAAAAATACTTATATAGAAAATACTAACCCCCAGATTAACAGATAACTACTTTTTCTTGGTACATTCTTATATGTGATAGAGTTAGAAAATAATTTTTTGTGTTACAGAAGACACTAGACATACTTGGGCTATTCTCTTTCCTACACTTCAGGGCTGAAAGGGATCACTTTTCTATGGTCTTTTAACCCACATAAATAAAAGCCAAAGTTGAAATTTTGCATTGTGAGCCCTGAAACGGTAAAATTAAATCAGAGAAGATGCATGAATGCTGTCAGATTTCAAGTTAAAATGACTTTTTCAAGACACATGCATGAAAAGAAATGCTTAAATCAAGTGTTTCACACCAAACATGCTGTTAGAGAGAAGATTTCTACTCTGGTACTATTACTATTCATTGTGTATAACAGCACTGCCCCCAGTTGTGCCTTTGTAATAAAAACCAGACTCCCTTTCCCTCTCCCTTCCTGATTTTGAGGGATTGCAAACAAAGGCACTGACCATGCCAAGCTTCAGACCCATGGTGAATCTTATAAGCTGCAAGCATTTCCTTTGAAACCCATGTCTGCACACAAACTGGTGCAGATGACACCAAAGCTCTGTGTCTGTGCCCATACAAGCACAATGGCACAGTTAGTGGGAGGGTTTAAGTACTTGTTCATGCCTGTGTATAGTATTTTTACAGTACAAGTCACAAATGATTTATTTTCCTTGAAGTTAAATAGTGGAAATTCTCTGTTTAGTAGTGGTCATAACCTGTTCATATCTTCACTGAACTGGATACAGGAAAGCAAGTGCATGGGTCAGGGTGTGAGATGTCGCTTCATATTTCCCCATCCTAATATCCCACAGGGACTGGAGATAAACTTTAGCTTATACAGTAAAGAGTCTTGGCCCAAAATCACCAGCTAGAAGCAGAACAACAGGGAAAATGCATTTCTTCTGCTGTCAGGGTCCAGCTGTTGGCATGACAGTCTTCCATACAGGACTGAGCAGGAGTACAAATATTCCATTTTCTTCTCCAAGCTGATCTCTATGTTTAGCTTGCCTACACAGAAGGTTTTTCAAACCCACTTAACGGGTACAAACTTGTAGTTTGCTACAACTCACCAGTCAGACTGCTGAGCAATTATATACATACTTTCTGCTTTCAGAAACTCAGACACTCTAATGACTAAATCAACCTAAGGTGCAGAATTTCTTCTACCACAACTAATTACCCAATCAAAACTCTCAGTTCAGCAATGTATCTAAAAATAGGGTTCTTGGAAAGCCAACCTAGCATTTCAGTTTATTAATAATGTAAAGCTTCACTATAGCCAATGTTGATAAGAGGTTTTCATAGCTTATAGCATGAAGGTTTGGTCTTTAATTAGTCCTTTAATCTTTGCTGGGCTTGCTCCTGAGAGAAAGTACACTCCTGCTTTTTACAGGGTAAACCGCTCTTAGGAATGCATCAGACTACCTCAGAGGTCAGAGAGTGCATTTATTGAACACCACTCTATTTCAGCCTAAATCCTGACTGATCTGGTTTTGCTTAGAGGAAATATAATTAATATAGCTAATTAGCAGATGACCACCCAATTTTTTTTATTCTTTTTCTTTTCCAGAGAGAATTTACACAAATCTTCATTTGTTTCATGTGGCTCCTCTTCCAGTTGGAAGAGTCAGCTGTTTGTAGGGATGTTATTAAATTCCTATATGTTAATATGAGGATTATCTTAAAGAATGTTAAATATATATTAATATAGGGATTATACTAAATCTGATAAATGTTCTGATGTGGTCTTTATTCTTATTGCCTGATGGGTGCTTCATAGGACTACATAATTTTTCTTTTTTTGCTATACATTCAGATCATATCCAGAGATCAAGCTGGCAATTTGACTCCTCTTACAAATTCATAACAAGTCCTTAAAGACAAGGTATTTTCTCTACTGCCCTGCAGTATAACAAGAAGCCATGGGAGATACTTGTTTCACAATGACATGGTGTATTCCTAGCTCCTGGAAACAGTTTTCTGGACACCCTTGAAATGTGTCTTGAGGCGCTGGATAATGTGAGAAAGACCTCTTGGTGCAGTTACAGAGTTCTCCTGAAAGAACGTAAGTCTTTTATTCACCCCATATCCCCAAATCATCCTTAAGAGAAGATAAACATTAAAAGGAAAAGGGTTATTTACTACTGTACATGTTTTATCTTTGATTCAGAAACAGATACCACAGGTGACAATTCTCCACATCTTTACTCTTTCCACCTCAGCTTCCATTCTCATGTAAAGCATGTACAATTTCCTTCATGGAAGAGGATCCAGATCTGGAGGTATACTTCCTCATAGACCTAACCTTTCCTTGGGATTCAGATTCAAAACTCTCCTAATTCAGCAGGATTTCTCAGGACTTCAGAAATGCAAGGGACTCTTGATCATGGCAAATTAGAGATATCTCCTTGGATAGAGATATTCTTATTGGATATCTAGCCAACAAATATCTGCTGGAAATTCATTCCCTCATTGGAAAGAAAGAAATTGGGTTTTTTTTTTTTGACAGAGAGAAACTCAATCACTTGTACATAACTTGTACATAGCTTTTCTTTTCCTCAAACAAAATCTGTATTCATGCATGTAACTGAGGCTTCATGCGTGTGGTTAGTTCTTCATTCTTTGACAAGGTTCCTGGGTGCAGCTGTAGCTGGATAAGGATTTGACAGCTTTCTGGAATACTGACAATTCATCCTGTTTTAACCAGCATCTGCCTGTACAATAACCTGTAAAGTTATTTTACAACACTAGAGAGTTACAAATTTGTCACCAAAGGCATATGAACCATATCAGTTTCTAATGTTAAATTGGATTAAGATTTTAAATGGTGCATGGTCACTGCATTGACTTTTGGGATCATGCGAAATTTCATACAAAGAGAAGAAGAAAGGGAGAGTTGTGAAGAACAAGAGGTTCTTTCTGAGAGATGGAATATGTTAAAAGGACGAAAGGTAGGACTGAGGAGAACATCAGTCATTTAACTCTGTAAGGAGTTGTGGCCTACAGCTGGACGACATTTAACTGCGACTAGAACAGTAAAAAGAAAAAGGAAAAGGAAAAGAAAAAGAAAAATCTGAGAAAAGAAAAGTAGAAGTATAGGGTAATGAAGGATAAATCACAAAAGTGTATATTAATGGTTACCAGTTGAATTGATTGGCCAAATGGTATTGAAGGCAAAAACTGCTAAACAACACGGACTGGGAGACCAGAATTATTAATACAATGATTCTGTAAAGGTATTTATTGGACTACATAAAGGCACAAGAGACTTGGAACTATTTGCAATTAGTCCGTGCAACTGCACTCAAGAATAAAAAACATAGTTTATTTCTTATAGCTGCACAAGTTAGAATCACAGAATCATACAACAGTTAGGGTTGGAAAGGACTTAAGATCATCTATTTCCAACTCCCCTGCCATGGGCAGGAACACCTCCCATTAAACCATATCACCAAGGCTATGTCCAACCTGGTCTTGAACATTGCCAGGGATGGAGCATTCACAACTTCCCTGTGCAACACATTCCAGGGCCTCACCACCCTTACGGTAAAAAACTTTCTCCTTATATCCTACCTAAACTTCCCCTGTTTAAGTTTGAACCCATTACTCCTTTTCCTCTCACTACAGCATCTAATGAAGAGTCCCTCCCCAGCATCCCTATAGGCCCTCTTCAGATATTGGAAGGCTGCTATGAGGTCTCCATGCAGCCTTCTCTTCTGCAGGCTGAATAGCTCCAACTTTCTCATCCTGTCTTCATACGGGAGGTGCTCCAGTTCCATTATCAAACTCAAGGCTCTCCTCTGGAGTTGTTCCAACAGTTGCATGTCCTTTTTATGTTGGGGACACCAGAACTGTACACAATACTCAAAGTGAGGTCTCACGACAGCAGAGTAGAGGGGCAGGATCACCTCCTTCAAACTTCTGATCAAGCTGCTTTTGATGCAGCCCGTGATACGGTTGGCTTTCTGGGCTGAAAGCATGCACTGCCAGCTCATGTTCAGTTTCTCATTCACCAACACCCCCAACTCCTTCTCCACTGGCTGCTCTCAATCTCTTCTCTGCCCAGCCTGGAGCTGTGCCTGAGATTGCTCTGACCCGGGTGGAGAACCTTGCACTTGGCATGGTTAAACTTCATCAGGTTGGCATCAGCCCACCTCACAAGCATGTCAAGGTCCCTCTG
>JANRGW010016824.1:0-16460 GCA_024733675.1 Psilopsiagon aymara | reverse complement strand
CTGGTCTGTAATTCCCTGTATTCTCCATTTTTCCCTTCTTGAAAATGGGGGTTATATTTTCCTTTTTCCAGTTGCTGAGAACTTCACCTGACTGCCATGATTTTTTAAATGTGATGGACAGTGGCTTAGCAACTTCATTTGCCAGCTCCTTCAGGACCTGCAGATATACTTCATCTGCTCTCATAGACTTGTGTATGTTCAGGTTCTTAAGACAGTCTTGAACCAGATCCTCTTCTACAGTGGGCCCAGGGTCTTCATTCTCCCAGTCCCTGCATCTGCCTTCCAAGACGTGGGTGGTGTGGGCAGATTGTTTGCCAGTGAAGACTGAGATAAAGAAGTCATTAAGAGCCTCAGCCTTCTCCAAATCCAGGGTAGCCAGTTTTTCTGATAGCTTCCAGAGAGGGCCCACATTATCCCTAGTCTGTCTTTTATTTGCAGTGTACCTGTAGAATCCCTTCCTGTTACCTTTCACATCCCTAGTCAAATTGGATTTAAGTGGGCCTTAGCTTTCCTAACCTGGTCCTTAGCTTCCCAGACTACATCCCTGTAATCTTCCCAGGCTGCCCATCCTTGCTTCCACCTTTTGTAAGATCTTCCTTCGAATTTTCCTCAGCAGCTTCTTATCTCTCCAAGGACATTTCCCAGCCCTCCTGCTGCACTTTCTTCAAGTTGGGATGCAACACTCCTGAGCTTGCAGGATGTAATCCTTGAATACCAATCAACAGTCTCGGGCTCTCCTGCCCTCTGGGGCTGTATCTCCTGGAACCTTACTAAGCAGGTTCCTGAAGATGCCGAAGTCTGCTCTCTTGAAGTCCAGGGCTTCAAGAGGAAGAGACTTGCTGCACAGTCTTCTCACTGACCTGAGGATCTCGAAGTCGACTATCTCACTATCTCTGCAACCAAGGTTGCCCTGGCTTGTCATATTTCCAACGAGCCCTTTCCTGTTGGTGAGGAGTTACCTGTGATCAGCTTATTTGAATGGCTGGCGGTGCCTGAGCTCATAAATGATTTGTATGCTTGTTCAAATGGGTTTTTATCTCTAAGGAAAGTCTTATCCACAGAGCTATCTGAATTGTTGTTATCAATGCTTTCTGTAGCTACTTTCATTCTCAGAAATTGTTCACAAACTAGTATCATAGAATTGATCTCTGAAAATTTATTTGTTCATAAGCATTCACTAATCAGCTTTGACAAACTGTTTCTGAACTATCATTTATTCATGAATAAGACCTACTCACCACAAAATGTATATTATGTGTCATGTTTTAGTTCAGTCATATGGTATTGTTCCAGTTACAGATTGGTCAGTTAAAATGTAACCAGTGACTGGATGACTGGATGACAATGGCCAATTCACAAGCAACATATAAATATTCAGAAGAGCTCATCTGGGGCCACAAGGGACCTGAAAACTGATTCAGAGGCAGACAGCACACATTCATATACTCATGAATACAAGGCCTCAGAAGAGCAGACGAGAAAATCCTCATATTAATTTGTGCCTAACCTCATTTTGTTCTTACAAAGGCTCTAATCTAACAGAAAGGGAGAGCAGAATTCACATGAAAAAATCAGCAGAAAAGATACATACACAGCTTTTGAAAGAGAGATGAACATGCAGATCTATCTCCTTTCCAAAGCAAGTGTCTACCATACCAGATTTGTGAGCTCTGCAGTCAGTTATTGTATTTTTCAAACTCAAAAATATCTTGGAGTATTTTCTCATCAGCTTCACTGTTTCTTAAAAATGTGGCAAATTTAATGTGGCATAATTTGGAGTCTGTTGAGCTCCCTCTAGGAATGAGGTCTATTTTGAATCTTCCAGGTAAAAGTGAACTCAAATCTAGACTTGGCATGGAGCCACATGCTCCAACAACTAGGACTGCTAGCTTCATGTGTAAAGTATGTGCAACATCAACAGCTTTTCCTCCTTTAACTGCCTTTTAAGGCAGTTAAGACTACATGCAGGAGGAAAGGAATCAGGCATAAGAAAGCACTATGGTGCTATAGAACACCTGCAGAAAGAGAAAATTATATATAAGGAAGATTTTTCTTTTTTTTCTGACAAGTCACTGATGGAGTTCATGCTTATCCAATATTAGCTGGCAGTTCAGAACTTTTCAGTGTTGAAGTTTTTACTCTCTTCGAGGAAAGCCACAACTCAGTATAACTTAGGAGGTTCTATCAACAGAATGTGATAAGGCAGGGATAGAGTCAGCACTCAGCAGACAGAAAATTAAAACCCCATTTATGACAGCACAGTTGGGACCAAACTTCCCAAGGGTTGTGATGATAAGGATATAATAAGGATATCTAGGAAAGAAATATTCTAAACTAATGAGATTAAACAGGGTAAGATCACCCATTGATAAATTTATCCCATAACTAAGAACAATGTAATGGGATTAATGATGAGGATTTGTTATAATAATAACATGTGGTCTGATGCCTGAAAGTTCAGTGATGGCAACAACTGCAGCGAGTCCCATGCGCAAAGACAACATAATAATGTCTGATTGGCAAAATGCCTTGTTGTGAAGAGGAGCCTTTGCTATCATTTTATGTGAAAGCTCTATAGAATTTAATAGACAGCTGTAATTTTTCTTTCATTATTATTTCTACTTTTTGACTAGCATATCTAAGTGCAATGGAAAGACTGTATCCACAGCAAAGCCTTTGATACAGCTAAAGCATCCTCGCAAGTAACTGGATATAATATGTAGAACATCTAATGAGAAGGAAGACTTTTTTCTGTGCTCCCTTTGGCTACAGAGATGCTCTTTTCCTTTGAAAGTTTCACATCAGAATGTCATGGATGTTTACCTCTCACTGTGTGAGAGAAAAATAAATTGGTGAGACTAACACAAATTGGGGAGACTAACACATATTGGTGAGACTGACACAAACATCATCACCGGGGGACCTTTCAAGGAGAAGTTCCTTAGACTGCATGTTTCAGAGAGATCCATCATGATCAGGGCTGGTCTCAGGGTGAAATTAGTCTCATGTAGATGTGAGCTGGTCACTCTAGGTCCTCTTTGTGGTTAGTGAAGAGAAATACGGTATTCTGTAGAAACCAGCACCAGAAGATTAATTGAGGATAATATGAACTGTCTTTAAAACCATCTCTCTTTCTTACAACAAAGTGAAAACAGAGCGACTAGTTCAAGCAGACAACTGTATTTATTCACGTGGTAGTGAAGGACTGTTCTAGACAATGTGTTGACTCTTTTTCCCCAGTGTGCTTGGTAGACTTGATCAGTGTGTTTAGTATTGATAATGGAAATATAGGGGCTTTAGTACCAAAATACCCCACACAAACTTGAGATTTCTGACTGCAAAATCCGTTTTGGGTCTCTCTGAGAAAAGAGATGTTCCCATAAAAGCTCCTTATTTGATTAACTTACCATAAATCTAAAACAGTCTTAGAAATACTGGCCAGCTGAACTTAGATCCTGTAGTGAAGTTGTCCTATTTTATATGTGGGGAAATAAAGACATCAAAAGATGACATTGTGAGCGCTGTGAAATAATTTGTAATAATTATTAAAAAGTTATTCTATTTGGGGTTGTCAGAAGTAAAAAATGTAACTATGTACTCTCCAAAAAGCAGGATGAGAAACTCCTGAAAGACACAGTTTCAGTGGAACTCATTCAACAAAAAGGCACAGTTACCAGTAGCAATCAGAGAGTGTATATAACTACGTGGACAGTAAAAGGGAAAAAAAATAAGTTTTGGTAAGTACTTGCTTTGAAGTTTTCCACATAACTATGCTTTCATAAAGCACACTCTGTTGAACACAAATGGCTTGTCTGAAACAACATACAGAGAGCTTTCAGGAAGCATGTTTGACTGTTTTCACATTTATATTTATGTTTATGTTCCTTTTTTTGTTGACTTTTCTTGACTAAGACCAAACCCAGTGCTTCAAATAATTAACTTTTTTACAACTCAAAAATCCTGTCTGGGTACCTGTTTGCAGCTGAATTTCAGTCTTATCATATCTAAAATAATCTTAATAATATTGCCAAAGTATTTGCCAACTCTACCATCCATTAACTTTTTATAGTATGCAAACAATTCATGTTTTACAGACAGATGCCAAAAACATGTACAGAGACACTAACTAGGCATGAGAGCAAGGGAGCAACCCTTAATTTGGAATTTTCTGTTAGTGTAAATTGTACCTCCTCTACATCTTTAGGGCCTCCTTCAAACTTGAAATGCTACTATGCTACTTTTCTGTTTAACTTATGCACCTTGAATGTTGTAAAAACTACAGTAAAAGTCAATAAAAATGCAATAACATTATGCCAATCAAATGCATGGAGCAATCTCTTTTGAGCAAACAATTGCAAAGCTACACCTAAAATGCAATCTCACTGTGTTGCAATTGATTAAAGATATGAATCAGAAAATTAAAAGTTTTTTTCCAGTTTTAGTCATTACCAGTTGCTTAATTTATAGAGCAGTTACTCAGATCCTATCTATCTAGAGCCCTGCAAAGAAGCTATGGTTAGAAGCAGTGATACTGTCCTGTGTTGCTTCCATTAGTATGGATTATTCATGAGCACTCAGCAAATGTTGCTGCAATGTAAGTCCATTTCTATTCTGTTCATATGAATACTCAGGTAAGAATTCTATTTTTCTTTTTTTAATCAGGAACAAGAAAACTGTTGCACTAAAGGTCCATTCAACTCAATATCCCACACCTGACAGTGCCCTGCAGCAAAGCCCTGATAAGAGGAAAAGCCCAAAGTCACCTTTCTCCAACAGGATCATAGTGATGTTCTCAAGGTCCTGTTGTCCCAGCTTTGTACAAGTTTGTCTGTTAACAGTCATTGCTGGATTTTCCTTCTCTGCATGCACTTAATCACTTTTTCAATCCAGTCTAGCTTACATGTGGAGCTTTCAAGGAAATAACCTGGGGAGTTAGTGCTGATTCCAGCCTCTATTGTAACTTCAACTTTGAAGATAAGATTTCCCATAGGCCCACCAGCCTGAATCAGATGTTGAACAGAGAGAAATCATTGCCTCAGCGATAGGGATATCTAGGTAAAGAGACTGGGTATTTTCAAGGCTAGTGTGGGTGTTTTTATTTCTGCTTTATCAAATTTTTGTATATGTCTGTGAGCAAAACAGCTTCTTCAAGGATCCAGACATCCTTTTGGTAAATACGGCAATTTGGTTCTAAGCTCATTTTACACACAGCAGATAAATAAGCAATGATAAACTGTGTCATCATAAATAAAAGCCTTATTGAGTTTAGGCAATGAAAACCGATCAATAGAGGACACTCATCCCCAGCGAAAGAAGCAGCTAATGCTCTGCGGTTCCTGGTGGATACTCTCTCATTGTATTTTAAAACCAGAAGGAATTCCCTGTGTCATCAGCAATGACCACTTTATTGCTGGTGAACTGGGAAATAAGCAGGGCTAAAGGCACATTTGAATTCCACAGACTCATTCATTTAACCCATCATTCAGTGGAAGAGATCATTTGGTTATCTCATGGACTTAGGTGAGTTCAGAAAAAGAGGCTCTTCCTTGAGTTTCAATACTGGAAAATTATGTTTTCTGCTCTTGCAACTAGAGTGAGGCAAATAAGGTTGAGTATCATTGATTATCAGGGAAAAAAAAAAAAAAAAAAAAGGACTGATCAGCTGTCACACATTTATGTCTATTCTTCTGGCTCTTTCAGTCAAAACTCCAAATCCAGAACAAAACCTCATTTTTTCCACAAGTATTACCATTCTTAAGATTTCTTAGATTGAATATATGCCTTTTAAAAAGAGCAAAATTCTCTACTTCAAAGTAATTCTATTTATTTTTTATGAGACAAGCTTTTTGAAAACAAATGCTTCCAACTCGAAATGAATAATTTTGTCTAAAAAAGCTATTTTAATTAACTTTGAAACCATATACCCCTCTCCCCATATTTTGTCAAATCATGGAGCATTTCCAATGAATCAGAAGGTTTAGGAAACTGAAAAAAAGTTAACTTTACATTTTTACTATTTATCCCATGATGAATACTATGCTGACTACAATCAGATGCATCAAATCAGACTTTTTCAGTCTAAAAAGTGATCAAACTTCATTTAAGCAATACAATTCTTTTTAAATTATTAAAGGGGAGAAGAACTGCATTTTCAAATAATCCATTTCTCTCTTGCTTAATGAATTATCGATTTTTGCTTTCCTTTTGAAGGATAGTGTTCTGATGTGATAAAGGTTGATTTGAATCTTTATACAAATATTGTATATCATCAACATGTTATGGCAACAGAAAAATATATACCAAAGTAGACCTGAAGGGATGGAATAACACAAAAAAAGCATTATGAGGTGCCACAACCACACACATGTGTGTGTGAAGGTGCATATGTAAAATAGCAAATGGAAATGAAAGCTACATCCAGGGGGATGATAACAATGCATAATTATAGAAAGTTTACATTTGGATTAACAGTGAACAAGGAACCTTGGAAACGAAAAAAATAATTACTTTCTACTAATAGTAATTCTTCTCACTTGACATTTCTTGCAACCACAAGTGCATAGCTGTCACAGCTTTAAAGAGAGAGCTCTCTTACACCCTGCTAGTGTTCAGAAGCTTTTGTTTCATGTGCAGGTATTCATGCCAGTGGGAACCGCGCAGTCAAAAGGGAGAAAGAAAAGTGCTGAGGGCAGTAAACACATAGATAATCCTGTCCACCAAACAATTTTGCATTTCCTTTATGCACCATTTATTTCAGACAAAAAAGCTGCTGAGAGATTTATGTCAAAGTGATTTCCACAACTCAGCTGCTCAAGTCTGGAGAGGTGATTGAAGTGCTGAGCTGCACTTTCCTGTGGACCTGTGCATACCACTGTTTTGCCAGCTGGAGTTGGAAGATCTCACATGCTTTCCTTCAGACAAACTAATTTCTATCATTTCATCAGCTTGGTGGATTTTGACACCCTCGATTAGGGGAAATAGCCAAGAGCCTACGGCTACTGAGAGAGGAAGTCTGTCTTTTTTTTCCCTTGGACAATGGTAGGACCCCAGCACTGTCTTTTGGGCTGTCATACCCAAAGTGGGCAGGCTGGGAAGGTCTTCCACTGTCCTTCTTCTTAGCCCTCTACAAAGAGGGAGCACCCATCTCACATCCATGGAGGAGAAAGCAGATACACTCAGGGCTAAAATGGTCTGACATTTGACAATACATACCAAAACATCCATATCCCATTCAAAAATACTCTCCCTTTTCATGCAAAAATCCTCAAATGAGTATGGCTGCATTGGGACAAGTGCTTATTCTGTCACACACATTCACAGAGAATTAGACTTGCAGCTAATGACCTATAACTATTAACCACCAGGGTCACACTGAGATTTTGCCTAGAAGGCTACAAAGGGTAAGGAATAAATAGCACCATTCAGGGACTAACCAGATCCAAGCACAAAAGGCTCAGACCAACTGATGCAAAGCAGGGCCAGCAAGGCATGGAAGCTGGGATCCTTCTCTCTCTAACATCACAATTAGCACACCTAGTTGAGAAGGTGCTGCCATTCATCCTCTGTAGGCCAACAAGAGTTTATGTTCCCTTAGAACAGGAAACAATCCAGCTTTCGTGTGAGCATCGTCACATAGGCAGCTTTGGCCAGCTTACTATAAAGCCCTGGACAATTATGTACTTGCAGGTAGAACCTAACATAAGGTTAAGCAGACTAGGCAAGGCATACAAGTAAATATATTAAAATGAATTTGTATATTGATCATATCACACTTTTTTTTTCCATACAAAGGCTTTTGTGCAGAGCCATGTTGTTTTACAGTGTCTCTCCAGGCTCAGTAGAATCACTAGAATGAGATGCACCTGAAAATTTTGTGTGAGATTGCTTCCCAGGAGTAGGCGCTTAATTCAGAGTTGAAACTTTAGCTTCTTCTAGTCTCACCAAATTCAGGTATCCTATTTCTCTCACTCAATAAAAAATGAGTTCTACATTCCCAGGAAATATTTCTAGTATGAACATAGAGAATGAATCACTTTTTTGTGGCTACCAGTAAAAAAAACCCCAAACAGTCCATTTAAAACCTATTAGCAAGCATAAGAAGGCAAAAGAAGGCATAATTCATGTATTGTTTTTTTTCCCTTTCCACAGACTTGAAAGTATTTTGGAACATGATGCATAACATACACAGCTCTGATTGTAAGGAGGTAGGTCAACATCCTGTACCACTGATCTTACACACGGAAAGGGAAAATGAAACTTGAGACTTCAGTTTACAAATAGGGAATAAAATAGATCGCAGGGCTGAAAACTTGTAATCATGATGGCATTTGCATTATAACAAATTAAAAACTGGTTTTCTATGTTATGAACAGTGCTATAAAGCTGGTATTCTACACTGTGTATTGCAAGCTCATTTGAAATGTACTCTTCCACGACATGATGAGAACACAAATTACAATTAGGAAAGTAACCCAAGCAGAAAATTAGTCTGGAAGACTAGTCTGAGTGTGCTCCTGCAGACAAAGCCATTCTGTGTTTTAACTTTACTGTCTCAGTGTAGGGAGAGATTGATGCAGAAGATAAAGACAAGGACAAATATGGCTTTCTGGGGGAGAAATAAAAATGCTTTGAAAGTATGATCCATAGTGTTTAAGTCTTGAAAACATGCACAAAGAGTAGCCTTACCTGATCCCATCTTTGCAGAGTTATTCACAGAATAGGTTGTTACAGCCACAATGTGCTGTAACTGTAATCCATACGTGGATTTTTGTTCCCATAACCCTATTCACAGGCAAAAATCCACATTTATGAGTAGAGAGAAGGTCTTCTGACCCCACCCTGAACCCAGAGACTTCTTGCACAAGTAAATGCACACAGCACTTGTAACAAACAAAGGGTTTGCTCTAAAGGCAGTGATTTGAGACAAAACATGGTTCGAATTTAATTCTGAAACTAATGAACCAAAAAAGACAAAAAGTCAAAAAGTCAGAAAGCATTTTTTACTACTAAATAATAAACTAAAGAAAAGAACTTGACATAAGCAAGGAAGATGCATATCTGAAAGCATTTATGTCTGAGTTTTTTTTTTTTTTTTTCTGGAATGGTTTTGCGGGGTTTAAA
The DNA here is from genome assembly GCA_024733675.1 of Psilopsiagon aymara. Classification (NCBI taxonomy): domain Eukaryota; kingdom Metazoa; phylum Chordata; class Aves; order Psittaciformes; family Psittacidae; genus Psilopsiagon; species Psilopsiagon aymara. The sequence goes on along the minus strand of JANRGW010016824.1, from coordinate 7,340 downwards.
AGCAAAATAGTTCTGTACAAATCACTTGGTATCTCTGTACTTTATCTAGAGAGTTTGGAACAAATCCACTTACTGGAAAATTATACCTACCTTTTATGCATCTCGTCTGGTGGGAAGGGGATGTGTATACTAAACACTGGTTATACTGCACTCAAAGGATTGTGATTTTCTTTTACATCTCATTTTCTTTTCTGTAAGAGTTGATTTTCTTGAGGTAGCTGATGCTATTTCATTGTAAGGGCACCCATGACTTCCCAGTTCCTTACAGGATATTGCACTTTTATCCTTATTTAGAAAAAGATTTAAAAAATAAACCCCCAAAACCTACTGAGACAAGAAGCTATATCAACAGTTGATATGAAAGGTAATTGTGCTCTGCTATAACAGACCAGACGTTGGCAAAAAAAATGCAATGTTCGGCAAGCCTGAAGTAGGTGAATAACTAAGAGGGTTTTGAAAAGTGTGAATTAATATGTAAGAGGCTTTTTTTCTCCAGGAGTGGCCAGCTCCATGCTTGTCAGTGCATGCAGCACTGGTCAAATCTTCAGCAAAACAGGCTTTTGTTACCAGAGTGTGTAAAAATGTCATCAGATTGCAGAAAAACACACAACAGCCCCCATGCTGGCTACTAAGTCTGGCTCTCCTCTGTTGCCATCCATGACCTGGGGCATTTATCACAACTGTTGCAGGTGCTACCCAAAATATTTACCCAGAACATGTCCTGGATCTCAAGTGTAACTGCACAGTCCAAAGATTTAGCACACCAAGGCAATTTGAAAGCTATTTTCAATATCCATTTTTAATTCCTTTTTGGCTGAACTAAACAAAACAAGAGGACCACAGGCTATAATTAAGAGCAGAAATATAGCTAGGAAAGAGTTATCCTCCTTTTTTTGTAGGACAATCATTAATTGACATTTAGGGGAAACATAAAGACAACAAGCCACATTCAACACAACGCAGCCTTAGACCCAAATCCATCATCTTCATTTTGCAAGAACCAAAATTATCTATAGCAGCTCTTGCTGGTCACTGAGGCTCTGCTATATTTATCAAACCAGTACATTTTATTTCTGTCTCCTACTCAGAGGCTAGTTGGAGCATCCCACTTCAATGAAATGGTGTTGAAGTTCAACTGCTAGCTGGTGATAGGGATTAGAAATTCAAACCTGGAAAAAGCTCCAAGAAGACTTGTTTGGAAATAAAGGAAAAAGTAGATTGATTAGGGAATAGTTGCTCTTCTCATTTTAAGGTTGAGATGCATTAAGTTTATTAATTTCACATTAGCTCATATGCTTTTTTTTTTCCCCTTAAATTTAGAATGCTTTGTACTACATCCCGTGTGTCCAAGAGGTTGGAAAAAGGGAGTTATAACTTCATATACAATGCATGGTCTGAGACAGGGTGAATACATGACTTTAGTGTGCATTTAAATCCCCTGGTCAGAACCTTCCTTGGGAGCAATATTTAATACAGGCTTCGACACTATGCTTCTCTTCATTTGCAGGTGATTTAAAACCATGTCTGGCGTAAGCTTGTGTGTATGAATTGTTGTTCATGGTACTGATACTTCTTGGATTGGGCAGTAACTAAAAGTTGTAAGTAATAGCTAGTGATTGAAAAGCACATAAACACCTCTGCAGCAAAATCTCCTCTTTGAAACTTCCCCACTGGGACACAGGTTGTGAATTTGCAGTGCCCATTTCGAAAACCTCTAGGCATAATATTTTGATAAACATTTATAAAGGGGAAACATTTATTAAAGGGAAGCACTTTCTGTAAAGAAAAAATTTGGAAACAAATGCAAATTTTTGCTGCTTCTCAGAGTCTTCATGTGGGTTTTAGATTTTATACAAAGGAAACAATATATAATCATCAAAAACAAAACCATCAGTGATGACGTAGATGGTCTGGGCAACTGGCAATTTAATTTCTGATTACCGAGTTCTGATTTTTCAATCTTCCCTTACATATTTTTCAGAGAAATGCCTTTTGGAAAGTAGCTATATATTATAAGCTAATTTAATTTTAAAACTCTGGTTTGGTGACATTTACAGGATATTTAGCACTTTCCAAAACTGTGATGGTATTTATATTCCTGGATATAGTTTTAAGAACCTAATTTCAAGTTTAAAAATACTGACTCATAAGCTTCTCAAGATGTGTGAGAAACGTCCTCTTGAAACTGCATAAGATGACAAGAATAAAGGTGTTAGGTTAAAAACCTGGTTGTAGAAATACAAAAAACAGCAGAAAAGCTGTTAATCTGCTCATGTACAACTGCAACCTCTTTCTGTAAGATTTCTAACCAAAGGACATCTTGGGCTGTACAAAGACTTATAAAGTTTAATAAGTCCTCAGTAAGTCCAACTTGAAGATGCACATTTCCCCCAACAGGAGGGAAAACTTGGTTATTAATATTTTATTATTGAACTAGGCAATAACACTTTCTGAAAGTTCAGCATTCTATTTACAGGAGTACCCTGAGTCCAAGAAGCAGGACATGTATTCCCTGTGAAAGGGTTTTCTGTACTGGCAGCTTTCAGAATATCCGGTGGTTGTCATGCAGAGGTGGATTCAGGTGATAACACAATATCTGATTTTATTACAAATAAAACCCCCAAAGAAACCCCCCCAAAAAATATTTTCAGTACTAATAATAGTGGTTGCAAATAAAAAATAAATTAATATTGAAAAAGCAGCCCTCAGAGTTATGCTAGCAAAGTGTAAGGTAGACCCAGAGCTGTTCTTTGCCAAAAAAAAAAATAATTCACTATACAACTTTCTTTTCAGGACTTTGGAAATTATTACATTAGTCAGTAGTTTCCTAAAAGCTTGAAAATCACATTGCAAAATTTCTTTTGGTGAATTTTCCATCATTTGGTTAGATTGAAGATACTAGAGCTGTTCTGCTTTCTTGGGGTTTTTAGCACCTCCTCCATTTCACCCTCCTACAGATTAAAAACAGTATGACATAGCAAGACTGGCCAGAATAAGAGTATGTAGAAGCGTGCCTTACAGTCTCAGATTTTCAAACTCTAAAAGACAGGACTGAAAGCTTTAGACACACATGCAGTTATGCTGCTAGAACATATAGCTCCAAGATATGCGTAATGCCCAGTTCAGAAATATTCTCTCAAATTTGAAAGTCACAGGCTACTCTCTTCTGCCTGTTCCCTTACTGCCTAACTCCTTCAGTTTTAATTAATGATGCTGTTATGTACCTCCATTGCAATGTAAGACCCTGCTCAAGCAGTATGCAGGAGCACTTAGAAGGAACCCTCTAGAGAAACAAGAACTGCGATTACTTTTCTCATGTTAGGACTTTAAAGAGATATGTGGACATAGAAAGAGGCCATTGCAGACTTCTTAAGTGAAATATATATTTGCATTAGTACTCTTCAACAGCTGAAATAGGTTGAAGAGGACCAAGTATAGAAAAAATTAAGATTCTGTCTTCAGAGTATAGCCTTTCCTACTCAACCCCTAAATACAATTCCTGTACAGTCCTTTATCCATGGGGACCATTCAGTAGCCCTTCTGATTTACCAATGGCCCTACACCTGCATATAGATGCTACCCTTTAATTATGATGCCCTTAATAATTTGCTATGCCTTTAATAATTTGTTTCAACTTTTGGTCAGCCCTGAACTGGTCAAGCAGTTTGACTAAATATTTATTTTAGGTTCCTTGCACCTAAAATATTCTTTCTATAATATTCTAATTTCTGCCCCAGGCTCAGCTCAGTACCTTATCAAAAACTTCCCTTCATCAATGTGTGGAAACAACTCTTTCTCTGGAACTCCTTGCCATGGAGGACAGTTCTGGGAATGCAGCTTTAGAAGCTATTTGCTGTAAGGATGGGATGAGGTACCCCAGCCTGATCTGAGAGGTTTTCTTGACCTCCAACTGATATTTTGCCCTATCACCACCTCCTGTACTCACATATAGATCTTGCTACATCATTTCTGTCCCTGATCACTGCCTGTAGCCTTCAATTTACCTACTGCCTTGTCTCTGCCATAGCCTCATTAACACAATGCATCCTGTAAATCTTTACCCTCCCCTAGTCCCACAAGAAAGTGGAACAATATGTGCCAATACAATGTCTAGGTGTGGATGAAATGGCCCAGAGATACAGGTAAAGATTAGTTCTATGGTATGCAGCACAATGTTATGTCAAGCTGCATTACTCAAAAGTAAATTCGTTTTTGCTTTACTGCATGACAACTTTGGATTGTTTTTGGCTAAGTCATTTTTTGTGAAAAAAAGGGAAGGAAGTGTATCTATAAAATGTTTTATCCTGCTTGTTTGCTAGTTACCACTGTGATTCAAACACTGCAGTAGATAAAGGCTTTTAACTTATGTTGAAAACCACAGGATCATGACTGTGTCTTAACAGCAGCCACTCCTGGGCACAGAGGGAAGGTAGGGGACCATCCTATAACGCAATTCATGACTTCATTATTATTATTAATCATTATTTTACTTGGTGTTCAGGCACAAGAGCCAAATGAATAAAACATCCTTTCTGAAATATAAGATGGGAGAGAGAAGACTGAAAAGAAAGAAATATTTCTAGGTCTGCTTTCTATAACACTGTTTTCTAGTGTGTTGCAAATCTACTAATGTCCCTTTAAGAATACCTTTTCTTAGTTTATAAAAGCTAACAGCATTAAAAATACAGTAATTAACATGTTCATACTGTAAATGCTAATCATTTAACATGTCAATCATCTTCACCCCTGTACTGAATCAATATGAATTATTAAAAGAGACTCTTTAAGACCTTTAAAATCAACTCTCAAAGCATGCACTAAACAACCACACCGTTGGCATACAGGAGCACCAAGTTACAAATTCATGCGTTAGACTGTCTGACACACTCGTTGTCTTTGATGTGAAAAAACAAAGCCAAAAAACCTCCCCTTAAAATCTTATATTCAGAACTGCATAGTCTGCATGCATAAGTTAAACGATTTTCTCTTTTTTTGTCCTCAGAGGTTTCCTACTTTTTTTAAACAGAAACGTTACAGAGGGGAAAAAAAAAAAAAAATGGAGAGAAAAATAATCTATTCAGCTTGTAGAGTAAGTTTTCCATAACCAAATTGTGTGACAATCCAAAACATTTTTTAAGCAATAAGTATAACAAGACAATAAAAAAATAAATCTAACAAAGAGAAAGTTAAATGTTCCAAGCTTTAAACCAGTTTCTGTCAAGATTGTTACTGCTCATGAAGAAAGATGTATATGCATTTGGAAATGGATCTTAAACATTATAAAGAAAGACTAGCTCTTAAAGTAAAGGTTATTTCTATGCAGAAAAACAAAGAAAGGTTTATTTTCAAAATAGTGATGGAAATATTAAATGGATGCATCTTACCTCACAACAAGCTCACAACACTTCAAGAAAGAGTCATGAAGTCTCTTTCACATATATATATATATATATGTAAAGACAGCCAAAAGTCTGCATCAGATGGCTGTTTCCTGGTAAACCCATTAAAAGAAGATGGCAGATATGAATTTGTTTTTACAGATACAATATAAATGAAGTTTTGCAATCAATTACAGAAAAAAATAATCACATGAACAGTGTGCCTCTAATATTTTCCTATCAAATTGTGCAATGCTCATCTTAACATCTTGTTCTGCTTTAACAATCAGATAATGGACTGGATGTTAATATGTCAGAGGTTATTCTTGCTTTGGGGAAGCCTTCTATGCCCATGAATTTAATTAATAGTCATTTTTGTGATGCTGTAGTAATTCACTGCAGCTAGAGCAGACTTTCAGTGGGACTACAAGAGTACAGCCCCCCTGTAGTACATACAGCCAGGTTAACGTATAACAGCTGGGAATTTAGCCTTCATTTTCTATATCTTGATACACCTGATCTCATGTTTAAGTTGAGGTTCTACCTGGCAATCCAAAATCCCTTTGTTGTGAGAAAGGAGGAAACTAATTTCAAACAGGTTAAATTTTTACCAAGTCTGTGTACTCAGGAATAATTTATGAGGGGTTACATGCCTGATAGGAGATAAGAACTTAAGTACCTTGTTTTCCTAGCACGAAGAATAGGTCTTAACCTTCTACTAACCCCCTCCAAAAAAATCCACAAACTAACTAGGAAGAAGTTCAGCACACTGCTGCAGATGCTTTGAGATTAGCAGAAATTACAGTTAAAGGGCAAACAGAAGATGGAGAATTTCCAATCTGGGTCAAAATAAATCACTGCAGTTAGGGAAGCTTTTCATGCCTGTTGAAAGAGGACGGTGCTTTATATTTGAGGCCCAAATCCTGCTGCCAGTCCCTTGTGCCACAGAAACTTCTTTCCACAACAGGATATGAAACAAGAATGGAAGATGCGAGCACAAAACTGTTTTCTAACTCATGTAATGAGAAACATCATCTCTAAACCACTCTTGGTAAGCTCCTAAACTATACTGTCCACATTTTTATTTTTTCTGAGAACTCAGAAATATCATTACACCAAGGCCTTCTCTAAGTTCCCGTTTGAATTTCACAAACAGTTTGTTAAGGCCACACAGTAATCAGAATGATGTGGGCACATGATGCTCTAATACCTGCCTCTGGAGACTAACAGAAGACCGACTTCAAAGTTCTGTAAAAGAAGAGAGAGTTGAAACAAAAATCTTGCGGGATTGTCCTAGCTTATCTTCTCATTACCTCAAGTTGAGATAAAATTCCTTTCCCTTTTTTTTTCTTTTGTCTTTTGTGAAAAAAGTTATACACCTGCAACAAATCTTCCTGAAGTTAGAAATCCAGAGTCTAAAGTTTGACATAAATGCAAACAGAGTTACTATGCAATTAGCTTTTACAGGATAATATTTGTATTGCTCTTTCACAAAACTGATCCTTGAGGGACACCACTCATTACTGGCCTCCAGCTGGACACTGAGCCATTGAGCACAACTCCTTCCATGTGGCCATCCAGCCAGTTCTTTATCTACAGAGTGGTCCACTTATCAAATTGATGTCTCTCCAATTTAGAGACAAGGATGTCATGTGAGACAGTGTCAGAAGCTTTGCACAAGTTCAGGTAGATGAAGTCAACTGCTCTACCCCTGTCCATCAGTTCTGTAGCCATATCATAGAGGACACCAAGTTGGTCAGGCAGGATTTCCCCTTAGTGAAGCCATGCTGGCTATCACCAAGCACCTTGTTGTTTTTCATGTGCCTTAGCATGCCTTCAAGGAAAAACTGCTCCAAGATGTTGCCAGGCAAAGAGGGGAGACTGACTGGTCTGTAATTCCCTGTATTCTCCATTTTTCCCTTCTTGAAAATGGGGGTTATATTTTCCTTTTTCCAGTTGCTG
>JANRGW010016822.1:7955-47063 GCA_024733675.1 Psilopsiagon aymara | reverse complement strand
CTTCCCCCCCCCCCCCGTTTTTACAGGTTGCTTTTTCTTTTCTCACTAGTTTCAGGCACACTATTGTTTGAAAAGATTGAAACCGGGAAGTCATTGACAGGCAACAGCTGACAGAGAAACGTGGCGATGACATCTTTAATGGTACCAGTTCTACTTGCAGGAAGCCAATGCTCAGCCTGAAGTACAGTGACGGCTGCAATCACCAGTGCTCCTCCTACCCCCTGCCCTCTGGTAAAACACAAAAAATGGGAAGAAATCAAAAATACCAAGCCTGACCGTGCTGATCTGCTTCGGTGGAGGATGCTGTGAGGGAGATTTGCTGCCGTCGCTGCTAAGAGCAGGTGCTGGACTGAAGTCTGCACAAAATAAGCACCATCACCCTAATGGCCATGGCCAAAATGCAGCAAACCAAGTGTGGACAGTGATGGGAAAGGCTTGTGGAGCAGAGAAATGACATTGGTGGCTTTTATCTCACAGTATCGCTTGGAAGCTGCAGCCTGAGAAAGCAAAAGGTGTCAGTGCCAAAAAGACTGAAGGGACCCCTCGACTGCTGCTGGGGACCTCTCCTTCCTGCAGGCAGGCACGAAGCTGCTTTCTAAAGAGACCTTTCCCCAGATGCAGCCAGCCTGTCCCCGTGCATCCAGCCTTGCTTTATCCACAGCAGAACGGATGCTCCTGGAACTGGGGGGAGCCAGGGTAGCTCCCTCGGGTCTCACCCTCTGGTGCAGCAATGGGGCATTTCTGGAAAGCTCCCTAAGGGCGATGGGCAGAGAGAGATCAGATGTTTTAATTCTGATTTGTGGTGGCCACGTCCCACTGTCACTGAAGTCATGGAAATGATGCCTTTGGCTCCAGCAAAAGCAGCCCCAGTGCCAGCAAAACAGGAATGGGGCAAGGCTCAGCCCAAGAGCCGGCAGAGCTGTGGTACGGGTGGGACCCTCCTCGCTCTGCTCCACCACTGATGCCTCAGCCACAGGGACAACCCAGGGAACATGTTGCATTCTTGGTGCCTTTCCAGCCCATCCTGGCTCGCCATCCCTGCCCAGTCCGTGCAGCCAGTATTGGCTTGTTGTCCGATCAAGGTCACGGTGACTGTGTGTAGGTGTCTTTGACTTTATTGTCCCCACTCAGTGGAGAAAGTGTAACACAGATACAGCTTGTGTCTTGGGCGTCCGGTGGCATCTACCATGGTCTTTCTGCAGGTTACATTCCAGTCAGGGTTCTTTCTTAACCCCTTCCCTCCTGTCCTTCACACACACACACACACACACACACACACACACACACACACACCTGCCCCCATTATAGACACAGTAAAAATGATCCATCACTTGAGTCACAGCTGTATTGTCCCAACAATCCCAGTTTAGGAAGAGGCTTTAAAAAAGAAAAAATCACATTAGCAAAATAATCCTTGAATAAATAAATGTGACACCCCCCGGGATCCACACTGTAGACAGTGAGAGCAGTGACTCAATCGGAGGCATCACCAGTCCGAGAACTTAACGTGGGTTGGTTTGCTTTCGTCCTCCTCAAATCTGACCACCACGTCCCTGTGAAGCACTGATAATTTCTAAAGCAGAGTAGATACCTAGATAAAGGATACATAGTGTGTAAAGCGGGACAGGAGCAGGACAAGAGGGAGAGGGAGCCCCTTCCCCACAAGTAAAAACCTCTGCTTGTGTGAAACCCCTGCAGGTTTCGCTGGTGACCCTGTTCCAGCTGGCGGGAGGTTGGATGCATGTGCAGCATCAGAGACGTTCTTTTGTCATCATCATCATCGTCATCGTCATCATCAGAGGGCTGCTTGTCCAGCAGTGCCACTGGCAGGGGATTTTCCGCTACAGAGCCTGCTTGCCCTGGCACTCACGCTTGGAGCACTGCGCTGGTTTCCACCAGTCCCCGTTGTGGCAGTGGCAGATGTTGCAGTCATCCACCTTCACCTCGATGCCGGCAGGAATTATTGTGGTTCCTGCAAAGCAGTTTGGACCTGCAGAAACACATGTGAGTAACAGGAATCAATACCTTTTTGGTTCTGAACTGGGCTCAGAACTGGGCTCAGCTCTGCTCTCAGCACCTGGGAGCAGGCAGGTGCTCAGCCCCAGCCCCTTGCTGTGCTCCAGTGCTGCACTGCCACTGCTGAACACAGCAGCAGTGCTCCCAGCCTGCTCGGTGGCAACATTCACCCCATGCTGATCACTTGCCTCGTTTTTCTGGCTGCCCTCGGACACTAAAGGGAAAATAAAAAGGCCTCAAAACTTTCCTTCTCCTGTTTCTATACCCACCCCCTTATACAAAGAGCATTGGATGCCCCATCAGTGCACCCAGGTTTTTCTACTCAGCTGTTCTCTAATTTAGTCTACCTTTCACCTTAAATTTGTCTGTGAGATGGACAAGACCATGAGGACAAACATCAAAATACAAATGAGCCCTTGCCCGGTGACACTGTGTTGAGCTGCAGGGACTGGACCCAATTCATCCCCCAGGACCACAGCAGCCGTGCCTGAATGCCCAGAAATCCCACCAGCTCAGGACTATTAACCATAGAGGATTTATATCATCAAATTAACACAAATAATTCACCTTTCAGATAAGCTTTCTGATAAAGCCAGGGTCTTCTCAAGGGCGATTCCTTTCATCTGCTCATTACTGCTAATTTTTGTGGGTTTCTGTACTGTACAACATCAAAGCAGAAAGCCAGCAAGGATCTTATTTTCCTCCTTCTCTTAAAAGTCCCACAAAACCCCATTGCCCAGCTGTCCCTCTGCAAACCCTCTCCTCCTCCCCTCTCGTTCCTGCATCAGTTAGTGCCAGGAATTAATAGCAGAGCAGGGGCACATGGGGAAAATAATCAAGGTGGCTCCATTCATGGTATAGGGGAAGCATGAAGACATTTCAAAAGTGTCTCGTGGCTCAAGTGCTGCTCTGAAATGTCACCCATCAGCTGGTTTTAATCTATGCCTCCAGTGCACGAGTTGTATTCAATAGATGGCAGTGTGTGCAGACTGAAATTACAGGCAAGTTGTTAGTGCTTAAAATAAGGCTTGACTGTTTGAAAAGGAAAATAGGGTCCCTACATGGCTGGAAACACACTGAGCTGTAGCCAACCCAGTGCTGGGCTCTCATGTTTTATAGTCTCACAGAACTATTAATTTTATCTCCCTGATTTATTAGTGCCCTGACTTTATTGAGGTGCTCCTCAAGACCCTATGTTTAAACTCAACAGACCATGAGTTTGACACGGCTGGGTTTAACCATATGTAGACAATGCAGGTTGCTGCTGAGCCAGACAGTGGCTGGATGTTTGCAGTTAGGCAATCTCTTGACTTTACTGAAGGCCTTCTCAAAGGCAGATCAGCTCTATAGCATCTTTTCAGATCTATCTCAATGAAGCCACAACAGAAAAGCCTGAGCAAGATGTCTCGGATGGCTTCTGGAGGAGAATTTGGGGACTGCTGCTCCTGTCCACAGTCAGGACCTGGGAAGGCAGGCTGTAGTGCAGGGAGGCCCTGTGTCTCTCCAAGAAAGGGGGATGTTGCCTCCTCCTTTGCTCAGCCAGCACCTGAATCCACCAGGATGCCAGGAAGAAGTAGGCTTTTGCTCCAAACAAGGAAATGCAACACCATTTGTTGAGCTAGAGCTCAGGCTACGGTGGACTGCTGCCAATTGAGGAGCAGTGCACTGGGCATGGGGACATCTGCTTTGGGCTGGGCAACCACCAAAGGTCCCCTCCAACCTCAGTCATTCCATAGCACAAAGAACTTCAAAGCCAGGAGTTACCAGTCCAGGGCATGGAGTGATAAAGAAAAAACCAAACTATGTACACATACACATATACTAGACGTGTTTTTCTTTACATGCATGAAAAAGTCATGACCCGTTCTAAGTCACAAGCTGAAGATTTCCAAAGTTGGCATCTCTCTGGAAGACAGAATCATGGCTGGAAAGGCTGTGATCCCAACTGCAGTTTTCCTCTGGCAACCCACTGAAGTTGTCACTTCTTCCCAGGGCTCTCAGGTCCCTGCACTGGCTGTGCTGCTGCAGGCGCTCTTCAACACAGAGTTTAACTCTGCTTCATCAAGCCTGTTGTGACACCCAGCGTGGGCTTCACCAGCAGGTTGGCTCATTTGCTGCCGTTCCATGTCCAGGGTTCAAACACAATGAAAATGCCAATAATTGTAGACAGTTGTATTTAAAGTTGAAGTAAGCTCCTGTCCCTCTTTAACAGGATGCTCTGATTGCCTGCCGATGGCAGGAACACACAGGATGGGCAGCCCTCCCCCACAAAGAAACCTTTTCATTAAAACTTAAACAAAAAGCTTCCTCTGGAGCTAAGGGTGGCAGGGAAAAGGGAAGAGTATTTTCCCTCTTGTTGCCCTGCAGTTGCCTGTTAATTATCTCATTTGAGAAGCCAATACTGCCTTGTCACCCACACATGTCCCCAGGTGCTGAGCCCATTCAATGTGGCTGAAATCACATGGGAAGCTGGTGAAGACAGGAGCCAGACTGTTTTATCATTCACTGGTGGGCCAACCATCACTGTCTGACCTGCGTTTGGGGACTCTGTGACGCCCCCTGCCATGTGGCGTCGGCTGCATCCCTGCACTGAAGCGCAGCAGGGGCAGAGGATGGCTCAGTGAGTTAGAACTGGCTGATGGGGCATTGCAAACTGGGGAAAACCTTATTTTTTCTTGCATCCTGCTTATCCCCATCATGGCAGCAGCTGCCCTTTCTCCTCCTCTCTACATTTCCAGAGTGAAATGGTTTCTTTTGCTCACCACAGCAAGCTGGATGGCGCACTTCTGCATCCTTGATCCCCACCCCTATGGAAAGCTGACTTTCCACACTCCATTCGTGAGAATTCAACTTAAATTCCCACCCCCTGAAAAATCACTTTCCAGCACAATTGCTATCAGCCAGCACACCTCCCTATCTGTTTTTCACCATCTAAACTTCTTCCGCATTCATATTGGAAAAGTGGATCCTGTTTGTCCGAAATGGGATGCAGTGAGCATCACCCTTGTGGCTGAGGTACAAGAAAGATGCCCTCAGAGGGATACTGCACTGCTGAAATGCAACTGAAAATACGCCTGGACAAGTGGCATTTCCTACGCTATGGCACAAGTCACCAGGGGGTTTTCCAGTAACATCCAGCAGTAGGGGATGCTACATGGCTTTATGATGTGCCTTAGAGAGGAACTGCAGCCATGATGGGATCTCACAGCAAGAAACCAATCCTTTTTTAGCTCTGCAGCCAGACTCCTTTAGGTTCTCTAATTTCCCTCCCCTAGATCAGCCCCTCAGCATTTCAAAGCTCAGTGCCCCAAACCCACACTGCTGGGGACTGTCCTGAGCTGCTCCTTCTGTGGCTTTGTGCTGCTTGGAGGAGCGGGCTGAGACCAGGATCTGCCCAACTGATGTAAAGAAAAACACAAAGAACGAGACAGACCAACACAGCAGTGGGGGTTTGGGTTCTTTGAAATTATTATTCAAAGGAAGATGCTGCTCAGAAACATCTGATGACATGTCAAGCACATCAATACGTTTACTTATGATAATAGCAGTAGGAACAAGAAGCTGCTCTTGGCAAGGGCTGTCGTCCCGGTCTTTGTAAAAGCATCTTAAACCACAAAAACTGGGCAGTAACCATCCTCTTTTCCTTGCTCAGGGAGACTGATGGGACAAGTTTGCTCCTCCCACAGACACCGTAATTGTGAGATTTGCTTTGCTTAACATAGTTAATACTCATAACAGATCACAGCACTCCAGGCTGTTTGCTAGAACAATTGTGAAGATTTTCAGAGGGACATGATATATGAGGGACATTCAGATACTGTTTTGATGGGAGAGAGCTACAAAAACCACATATGGTTTGTTGTTTGGGAAGAGTGATGGCGAAGTTTGCAACTGTGTGTAAGACCGGATGCCTGGGTGATGACCCATGTTATGCTGCTGAACTGCACCACTGGTATGGAGGGAATACATCTAATCCCATGCTCAGGCATTAATGCATTCCTGCTACCTCATGCAACACTACCCAAGGGTGTGAGATTAAGTCCTCTTGGGAGACTGGCATGATGGTGTTATAGAGAAACTCAAAAGCCCCTTGATACGACACTTCCTATCAAACTGGAAAGAACTCACAGTCCAAAGGCAAGAGGAATAGCCATCGCAGCTCACAAGCAAACTGCATCTTCCGCACAGTCCCCACCACAGCACTGTGGGGATGAGGAGGAAAACACGTGAATTCAAGAGCACGCTGCACAGATGCCAAGTTAAGGCTGGAAATAGCAGGAGTGTGCAGTTTGATGCATGCAGTGTCATGCTGATGATCTGGAGTCACTTGGTGCTGAACATCAGCCCGGCTCCTGGGGGCTGTGGGCTTCAGGCTGCTTCCAGTTACTTCTCTGGTGGTTTTACTGAACTCAATAGCTTTGCCCATGGCTTACAGCAGCACTGTATTTAGCTTTGTGTGTGCAAAGAAGCAATAAAAGGAAATCAAATGTTAAGCACTACAGCAAGCACGAATCACTTCAGGCCAACTGTGATATTCAGCTTTGCCCTGAATAGCATCTTGCACCAGGCAAAGCTTATCGCCTTCACTGGAAATTCTCATGGTACAACATCTGATTCCACAAGTACTGGTATTTTCTTCTTAGTTACATATTTCCCAGTGATAATTCTATGTCTCCAGTCACTACTTTAGGAGCCTCCCCATCTCTTTAGGAAACACTAAGGTTGACTCCAAGACAATTTACCTTATTTAGTCAATGAATAATGTCAAGGAGAGAGGAGCTGATGGCTACACTTACCTACCTCACACCAGTAGTTTAGATAGCTGCTAAACAGCAACTCGATATAGCAAGCTGTCCTTTAGGCTCCTCATTGATGTGTCCCACAATGTAAGTTGCGAGGCATAAGCAGAAACCAGTGGTGTTTCCTGACACTTATTTAGGAATGGCTATTGCCTGAAAGCAACCCCATGGACACTCATTCAGCCAAACGTTGTCTTGGTGACTTTGCTTTTGGACCTCGACCATGAATACAACATTGGGAATTTACTGCTGGCCATTTGCACGGAACTGGAGGAGCTATTTCTGTGTCTTCTCAGTGGGCAGGTGGATTTTCCTTCGCATGTCCGCAAAACAGGCATCTTCACCATGCTCCCCCCTGCCATAAGCCATGCAGCCTCCCACACCAGTGTCCAGCCTGCCCAGCATTGCTTGGCTGAAACAACCACTCACAAAGCAATGGCCAGGTGAGGATTAGACCCTGAAACCCACACAAGGAGGTTTGTGGGCAACTCCTCAACAGAGAGAAGCAAAAGACAGCAAAAATACAGGTGATCCCCATGCTCCAGCACAGAGGGCAGGAGCTGCCAGCTGCCTGCCCCTTGTGCTTTTTCCACATCCAGGCTGAGCTCTGTGCCCAGGGAGGGAAGAAAAACCAGCACCTTGTTTTCGATGACAGCCCCCATTTCTGTGGGTACACAGCTCCTCACTGCTGATCCTGTAGAATCTTTTCATGTGTTCATTGAGCTCTGTCAATGCTATTTAAGCAATCGCTTTGGACTGCAAAAAAAGAGCTCAATTTGTAGCTGTAATTGAGAAGTTGAGGAGGGAAGGAGTATTGTTTTCAATGCCTACTATCGGAACTGCCTGCCGCCCTCTCCCCAGGGGGAGGAAAAGGAAGCGGGTGAAGCCGGAGGTGAGACATAAAGAAGCCAGCTGCCGATGCTGAGCTTCGCCTTACTGAGAATTAAATTAGGTGATGCTCTGCAGCAGGGGCTGAAAACCCTAACAAAAGATAATAATGCTGGAGCTTTGTTGTGTTAGAGGCTGAAGCCAAAGATCCTGGCTTAAAGCACAGCTGAAGCCTGAGGGTGCATCAGGAACAGAGCTGCCAGAAACAGACTGAGAAAATTGGGGCTGTTCAGCCTGGAGAAGCTGCATGGAGACCTCAGAGCAGCTTCCAATATGTGAAGGGGATGCTGGAGAGGGACTCTGCATCAGGGACTGGAGTGATAGGGCAAGGGGCAATGGGTTTAAACTGAAACAGGCAAAGTTCAGGCTAGATGTAAGGAAGAAGTTCTTTACGGTGAGGGTGGTGAGGCACTGGCACAGGCTGTCCAGAGAAGTGGTAAATGCTTCATCCCTGGCAGCGTTCAAGGCCAGGCTGGACAGAGCCTTGGGCAACATGGTCTGCTGTGAGATGTCCCTGCCCATGGCACGAGGCTCAAACTGGATGATCTTAAAAGTCCTTTCCAACCCTAATTATTCTACGGTTCTATGATTCTATGACCACTGCATGTGTGTGTGGAGCGAGCCCAGGTCCGATTCCTGGTCTGTAGCTAATCTCTTGGTGGCGGCAGGAGGGGAGGGCCACCACGGCAGCTCTGCCTCTTCCTTGCTCTATGAGGTGATATCCATGTCCTCCAGGCTATGGATGACACAGCTCTTTGCAGCTTAAAGGACACCCATTCACCATCCATGTTCCCAATACATACACCAGGTGAAAATATATCTCTGGGCCTCTAAGTCCAACACCCCCCAACCTGTACAAAGACTCCTGCAGGGCTGAGAAATGGGACTGTTTAGGTTAGTGCCACCATGCAGATCACCAGTAAGACTTTGAAAGCCCCTTTCCAGTCCACTCACACTCGCTGGCAGCAGATGAGCTCTCCTAAGATGCCTCCACCTAAATGTGGAGGCTGCATCAACGCCTCAGCCAACACCTCAATGAAATGTGGATGCTGATCTGTCTTTGGATAGGACTAGAAGTCGAGCCTACCAAACCACACCAGCCTCAGTGCTGCAGATTAGAAGTCCCTACAGCAGATAAGAGGGAGATGCTGGAGGTGTCCGTGTTTGCTGCCTTAAGCAAAACACTTTGCAGAGCCATCTGGCACCCCAAATGCTAATCAGCTGCACATCTCGGTGCTGGAGCACGTCAGTGTTTTCAGCATGGGTGGGTGAAAGTTGATTACCAGCACAAACAAACCATTGCCTGCTAATCCCCTCCCCATGCTGCTGCAGACCTGTTGGTTATCAATTGCATCCTGCAGTTGAAGGAAGCTCTACCCAACACAGCAGCTATCAGAAACATTGCATCTCCATCTGGCAGGTGAGGAGGTTCCATCTCACAGGGGGGTGGGTGGCGAATGGGGGGAGGAAGGGAAAAGCAGCGCTGCTTTTTCTTGCAACAGACCCATGAATGAGTGGTGGTGAAACACTGGCACAGGCTGCCCAGAGAGGTGTTGGATGCCCCATCCCTGGAGACATTGAAGGCCAGGTCGGATGTGGTTCTGGGCAACCTGATCTAGTTGAGGATGTGTCTCAGCTCATTGCAGGGGGCTGGAATTAGATGAGGTTTGAAGGTCCCTTCCAACCCAAACCATTCTATGGTATTGTGATGATTCTATGAAATCGCTGTGGGTTTTGTCCCATCCTTCCCCATGAGCCTCAGCTCATGATGAAAACCAAGGTAGGCGTGGGAAGAGTTGGGCAGGAGATGTGATCAAGCAAAGGCTAGTGCTGGCCCCAGCAGTTCAGAAGCTTCCCCCCCCCCCAGTCCCTCTCTGTTCATAAACCTCAGGAATTGCTTTTTTTCTCCTATTTTATGGTTGCTGATGGTATTTTAAAATCTGAAAATAAAGCCTTGCATGGACACAGGGGGTGTGTGTATACATATAAGCAAAACCAATAGAGTCTGGAATACAAATTTCCTTTTTTTTTGCCTTCTTGTTCATTTCCTTTCAGCCAGTGTTTTCCGGGAAGGACAAGAGGTTTGTGCAACCTTTCCCATCAAGTTTCAGCCTGCTTCCGTTTCCATTCACCAGCACAGACAGCTCCAGCGAGGTGGGTATGTCACTGATGAAAGGAACCAACATGCATGCAGTGTTGGACCAAGTGATGTTTCGGCAACAAGGCCACCTTCTGCCTGGGGTGCTTCCACTTTCAGGCAGAGTATGCTATGCTGACGGCTCATAGCTGTGGTAACAAGTGTCACTTCCTCAAGGTGACCCCAGGGTGGAAGGTTCACTTTTCCCTTACCACCGTGTCCAGCCACCCATGGGGAGATGGCATCTCCAATAAATGCCTCCAGTTTCACTCCATTGCCTAAAATATCACAAAGTGTGAGCCTTTTCTTTCTTTACTTGTGGACAAACCTCACCGGCTCTGGCTAAAAGCTCCCTGCAGTCAAGTGGTGGTATCTCCTTTCCACCCATGGGCTTTCAGTCTTGCATACCACTTCCCCAAAGGATTAATCTCCTCCATAGCTGTTCTGCAGCTCTTTCCGTCCTTCCTGCATATTTCACTCCTCACAAGACGATGCTAACAGCCTTTCTCAGGCATTGCCTATTTACATGAGAGATTTTTCCCAGCCATAATTCACATTGCTGGGTGCCTGAAGATGCCTAAAGCTTATTTAATCTCTGCATTAAAAAATACATCTTCAGTATCCAAATTAAATCCAAGTTCCTTACTCTAAGCAAGCCCTACATCATTAAAAGGAGTGCATTAAAAAGGTGAGGCCAAGCTGAAAAGCTAAATTCAGGGCAACAGGAGCCTTCCCACTAACTTTTGCCAGCAATGAAACCATAAAATAAGATATATCACGCCTGCAGCTCTCAGCCAGCCCAGTGAGACAAGGAGCTCCTGGAGGCCCCACATCGCCTTCTGGCTCTCCCCATGCAGTTATGTTTACATACAACCATAGCACAGTTTGGATTGGAAGGAACATTCAGAAGTCACCTTCGGAGTCCAACCCCCACATCCCCAAGCACCTACTGCCTTGGAGTATAATGAATGCAAGGGACCCACTCAAGCTCCTTGAATTAAGACCTGGCTCCCAGTGGCACAGACTGATTTAATCCTCACTGCTTTGCACCATGGTTAGAAAATTACTGATAGCTCGTTTTCTGTCTTAATCAGGAGCAGTAAACAAACGAGGGACAGGCAGACATCCAGAAGGGAATAAACCGCATTACTCCTCCTTATTGATAGCACAGTTACTTAATTTGATGTGGAGGTATAACTTCAGGCATCACTAAATACTGGAACAGGAATGTTTTGGTGCAAGGAAGATCTATGGGTGCAATTTAAAAGCAGTCTGTTTAGGAGTGCTGACATCTACCAGCACCGATACAGATCCAAGCTGTGCGGACAGACTTGAGATTATCACTCAGCAAGTTAAAGACACTTAAAAATCACCATCTGAAAACTGCAGCCCTACTTCTCCCTTCATCTGCTGTGCTTGTGGGATGAGCATGACAATGGGGAACCAAGTCCAAGGCCGATGGTCACCTCCAACCTGCCCATCAATGGGCAGCACCATCGCTTGCTTTCTGACACTAGCTCTGCCCATGATGGGGCAGCAGCAAAACTCTGGATTAACCTTTGGGCCCAGCTCAGTGCGGGGGCCATGCAGAGGATGCATGCAGAGGATGCAGAAAACCACATATTCAGTACAGGTATCAGCAGGAAACAGATCAGCCACAAGCGCTGCCAAAGACTGACAGCTGGCACTGTTGCCGGTGGGTATGAGGAGATGCCAGACTAGGCACTTCCAAGGGTTAAAGCCCAGAAGGAGCAGAACTTTTCCTCCAGCAGGAGTATTGTGGAGTGAGAAACGATAATAAACCACCGGGAATCTCAGCCGTGAGAACACATCTTTTTATCAGGTTAAACCATCTGAACCAGTGCACATAATGCAGTAAAACTGATCTGGGCACACTAAAATAAGGCAAGCAGTATGCTTCTTGCTGCTATAGATTCAGGGTATTCGCCTCATTGTATGGGCATCTCCCCCAGCCTCTTTGTTTCTGATCCTAGGTGCACTGAAATCAAAGCTGGGAGCACATCTAAGGGCACTTCTACCTCCTGCAAAAACTCCACCCCCAGCCCCCCCCCTTTTTACTGGGTTCCTCATCCAGTGATGGGTTATGGACTGTTAAGCAGCAGGCTTGGGCACTGCTGCAGTGCAAATTAATAGCTAATATCAAATTCATAATCATTTACACACTGAATGAAATATACCCAAATTGAGGGCAGTGTTGAAGTCGAACTACTACCACCAAAGACACAGCATGTCTTAGGATCACCCCTCAGACAGCAGCAGAACAAATCACAGGGCTACAGACCTAGCCTGAAGTATAGGGTTTTCCTCCCCTCTTTTAATACGAAATGCTGGTTGGCATTTTCAAAGTCACCTGTGGGATTTGCACACTAAAATCTTCTTCACCTCACAAGGCTCTCTCTGTGCAAATACCTTAATCAGCACTGAAAAGTTTAGCTTATGGCAGAAAACCCGCCTAGGCATTGCACAGGCAGACACTGTGCATATAAAACAGCTTTTCTGAATCAGATTTTTATCGTGTACCTTCAAGGTTGAAGAACAAAACCAGTAACATCTCAAAGACAGCAATAACCAGCTATTAAGTGAGAAATGCATGTTTCAACATTTACCTGACCAAACAAAGAGGATTAGCTTTTTACAAACAGCATAAAGCTTCGGGAGAATACTACATTGAAAAACCCCACAGGCAGATTTGAATTGCAGGCAATGAAAGCTACTCCTAGGTCATTATAACCTTTCAGGCTTTTACAAAGTTGTCTAAAGAGGTATTTCCCAAAATGAACTCCAACAGCACTGAAGGTACATCAATTCTTTTAATGGTTCAAGCATGGCAAACAAGGTGAGGCGGGTTGTTTCTTTTTTGGAGCTGGAATCAAATAGGTTAATTTAAAAGAAATCAATTAATAGGGCTACCATTAAAGTAGCGCATCAGCTAACAACATTACCAGATAAATCAACAGGCAAAGGGAAGAAAAGTTGGACCTTCCAGAGAATAAACTTCTAAGGCAAGAAATACAGTCAGAGGGTGTTGTGTATATATGTATAAAACATGCCGTTGTGTTTCTGCTGCCTTCACCTCACCAGCTTGGGTCCTGAGAGCAGCCATGGGACAACACATACAGTGAGACAAGCTATGTCCAGGTGATCGTGCCCTTGCAGTGCGTATTTCCCAGGTCACCCATGAAAGGAATTGGAATGCAGAGGGGCAAACTTGGACAGGGACTTGGCTGGATGTTCATCCTCCCCACTGCAACAGTGCTGGGGCACGTCTCAAGGCACTGTACTTGGACACAGGGAGCAATAGCTCCAGCAGGCAGCAACAGCTCTTTGTCCATGCAGACGTGACAAGAAACCCTTATCCAGAGAAGCAAGTGGGCAAAGGATCCCCTGATTGCCAAAGTACCAGGTCTTTACTCTCTGCCTGGGTTTCTCCATTCAAAGGCAAAGGTTAACAACAAAAGAATAACAACTGGGACTTTTTCTTTGGGTCTTTTGAGCTTTTAGCCAACTTATTCACCTCTTGGTTGTGCTCAGTGTGAAAATTTAATGATTTTTATGGCCCATTTTAACATTTTTATGTCTTCTTTCTTCAGAAAAAAACCCCACATTCGCTGTAAGAATTAAAACAGTTTTTCATCCTTAACTGCAATCACTGATGATGTATGGAAGAGAGCTGGCTGCACGTCAACTCAATATAAAGCCAGAATTGAATCTAACTTGTTCACTACAGCTGTGCATGATGTTTTATGGGGTGGTTTTTATTCATATCAGTCATAAATGAAGTGGAAACTGTGACTGTGCTAATTTTCTATAAAACAGGAGGAAAAAATGCAACATGGGGGTGGGAAGAACCAGGATTACCTGAGTTGTGCATTTAGATGTGCAGTCTACTGAAAACCCAACTCACTGCTGGATAATGAAACTACAGCCATTATTAATGCACAAGGACAGCCACCCCACCACGCATGTTAATCCTGGCAATGGTTGCCTGTTGGTATGAGTAAACCTCTGCACAAATGCCTTGCCAAGGGGAAGAAGGGTTTCTTTAGCTGCAGGAGACCATTGCATGCTCAGGACAAGCCTTCAGCTCCTGTCAGGAAAATAGGGCAATCCAGATGACTGTGGGAATGTGTCAATTGGTAGGAGAATGTCTTTATGCCTTCCTGCCACCATGAGATGAAATGCCATGCTTTGAGAGCATCAGCATGGCCCTTTTTTCCCCCACCTGGTGACAGATTTTTCTGATGAAGGTTTTGAACGTGGGATCATGTTAGAAATGGAACTTGAAAGCAAATCAAAAACTTTTCATGTGAGAGCTGCTGCTGAAACCATTTCTTTCTACTCTCATGTTGGCGTTGGCTTTTCTGCTGCCAGTTTTGAGCACAACCCAATTTTCAGACTTTGTGTGACCCGGCAGGCCCATCTCCTGCCATCTTCACCACCACTCCTTACCCTCCTTCCCTCCACAATGACACAGAAGCAACTGAAATGACAGGTAAGTTTAATGAACATGTATAAAAGCTAAAGTCTAATTCAGGCACCAAAGGCTCCCCTTCCAGTCACAGGACAGACTCTCCTGGAGGGCATTTTACACAGCCAAGTGGCATCAGCCTTTGGATTTGCCTTTTATTCAACTGTATAAATTCAGGTCAGGTTGCAGCAGCAGAGCTCCCACTTTTATGCACATTCATACAAAAGACTGATTACCTGGAGAAAGGGAATAACCACAATAGTAGAAAAGTAATTTCTTCATTTGCTTGGGGAATTACTTGCCTGGCACATATAAAAGGAAACTTGAGCAAACATCTCCCTTCCGATCCAGCCTCAAACAAATGATAAGCTTGGTGTTAGAGAGAGAGGACATGGCACTGCTCTGCTGAAATCTGTAGCTCCTGAAGAAACAGGAGGAGGAGGAAGAAGCAAGATGGATGGATGGATCTCAAGTGCACACACCGGGAGCACAAACCACAGCAAGGATGGGCACACCTCGCTTCGATGGACAGCTGGGACACACAGAGATTGATGCTTCTGGAATAAACATGCTCCTAAACCCTTCTGCTGGGACCTGCCCTGGTTTCTCCAACAGCTGCAGAAACAGCTTTAAATCATATTTGTCCCCAGATTTTGCTCTTCCCGTTATGCTACCTGAATTTAATGGTATCCATGGCATTTCCACAATGCTTTCTGATGGTGCCGTGCAAAGAGCCAGGTTGCTAATAAAAACAAAGTGAGCGGTGCTGGTTTTGCATGTGAATAGTTGCATTTAATGCAATCATGACATGGAAAAGGATCATCCTTTCCTTTACTAATAACTTTGTGTTCCACTACAAAATGCATTATATGGTCTCTTATACTCTGGCAGATGCCATATGATATTATGCTGAGGTACCAGGTTATCCATAAGGCAGCAGCTGGGGAAAATTTATGGTGGATATACATGTTTCTGCATCCCTCCCCTCCCAAATTTTCAGAATGCTTCATTACCCTGGGCTAGTTTTATTCCTTAAGTACTGGATAAAACTATCACTCACACTCTGGTCTTGGTGCCATCATAGTGTCTGAATGGCTTGCAACCAAGAGCTCGTTTATCATCACAGCTTCCCCACAGGGCAGGGAAGTGCACAGGGGAAACAGGCACAGAGGCAGTGTCCTGCTTGAGGGGATGTGGGTTATTACAACTAAAGCCAGCAGGCAACCAATTTTAATGAAACTTGTAGGAACACGACAGGTTTGAGGCTGCAAATTGGGTTCTCAAATGTGACGGAAATTGGTTCAGACTCTATTGGCAGGGGAAAGAAACTGCGGGACAGAGCAGCAAAGTGATGGACAACGACTTCCAAATGAAATTTCCCATATCTAAGTGTTTCCACACTCTTTAGCAAGTATTCCCTGCCTTGTTTTCCAGTATTCATTTTGTCCTTTGGAAATGTTTTTGAAGCCAGAGGGGGGATTTAGACATTAGAACAGCTACTGACCTGATAGAAGTTAATGACTTTATAAAACGCCTAAAAAATGCTTTACTTTAAGAGATTGATGTTTTCTATTGTATTTTTTCAATGCCAATTAATTACTTAATTCATTAGCAATGTAACACAAGAATAGTCTTTGAAAATCTGGTGCTTTGTGTAGATGCCTTTAATTATGGATAATTAAATACTGTGGAAGGACCTGATTATACCTCTGAGCATTTTCTAATTTCAAGCTGAAACACGCTCTTGTACTCCTGAATGCATATACCAAAAGCTGAGCTCAACAACCACATACAGTAAAAAGAGATGGCAAAAAACCCCACCCCAAAATCCAGACCAGCCCAAACCCCACAGCTAAAGTAGAAACTCCTGGGGAAGCTCGAAGGCTTTGTGCACACCCAGCCTGCTTGTTCCAATTCCCTGGCTTGTCAGGGATATGAGCAGGAGCCCAGGTAAGCTCAACACGGAGCTGCTGCAGCCAGCAAAGAAACGTGAGCTCAGGGCGACTCGATTTTAATGCTGGCTAAAGTTAGACAGGTTTCCAGATGGTCCTTTGTACATACGGCTGCAACAACCAAAAACTGCTACAAAGGGCAAAGCACTCTCTGAATGAAATCAGGGCTGACCTTGGAAGATGAAAACTTGCCAATGCCAGAAGATACTCCGTCAGTTTGGCTGTGCATTCCTTCCCCTTGCTTTATTTTCCTTTTTTCCCCTTTGTTTCTCCACAGAGACCATGGTGAAAGCACCCAGAGGGCTGTAATAACCACTGCAGCTGTCTCAGAAAGGGGGTTTAATCTCAGAAGCAAGCCAAAGAAATGTTTGTTTTGAAGACAGCGTCGCCCCAGCACTTTCAAGACAGATCCCCTCCCTCCTGCAGCTGAGATCCTGCAGGAGGGCCCAAAGAAGGTTTATTTTTGGCTCCTTTTGTACTTACTGGAAAAAAGCAGAGGGAAAGGAGGGGCACAAATGTCTAAATAAAGCCAATTAGTGCTGTCATGCCAGGTACCCTCGCTGTGCGCACCTTCCCTCCCTCCTCCCCCCAGCATCTTATTTATACCACAGCCAATTCCTCCCAGTATCTATGTCCCTCCTGTGCCCTCCACAACCGTCTTCTGCCTTAATTAAAAGCCACCAGTGACGGTGCTGAGTGATGAGGCCAAGGGCTTTTATTGCAGGTGGCCAGTCCCACTTGGCTGACTGGGAGCTGACTTTTGCCACTGGCCAGCATAACCCAGCTCCCTAATGAATCAGAATCACAGAGTGGTTTAGGGTGGAAAGAACCATAAAGCTCATCCAGTTCCAACCCCTGCCATGGGCAGGGACACCTTCCACTGGAGCAGGGTGCTCCAAGCCCCTGTGTCCAACCTGGCCTTGAACACTGCCAGGGATGGGGCAGCCACGGCTTCTCTGGGCATCCTGTGCCAGCGCCTCAGCACCCTCATAGTGAAGAATTTATTCCTTATACCTAACCTAAATCTCCCCTGCTCAAGTTTAAACCCATTCCCCCTTGTCCTATTGCTACAGTCACTGATGAAGAGTCCCTCTCTGGCATCCTTGAAAGCCCCCTTCTAGGGGTTTATAACCCCTTCCTTTGAGGTTTATAACCCCTTCCATCACCACTCCCTAGGTGTACAGGTCTACAGCCATAGATACAAGTCGGGCTAAATCTGCAAATAAAAGGAATTACATTTATTTCACCAGGTGACCCACTTGGGAAACCCACGTGATCATTTGGGCAGGGAAGTCCCTCAAGTAAGAGTGAAACGGTTCAAGAAACAGGTCTGTGAGGGTCACACTGAGCACCAGGAGAGCAGAACCAAGCACAGCCCCTCTGTGCTTCTCAGTCCCTTACTCTGATCTTGGCAAGATCTTTGTGGCAAAATCTGGCAGCAAACCAAAGGAGGCACAGCAGCAATATGGGGTGTGCAGACCCTCCAAGAAAATTTCCCTGCCTAGATAAACGCTCGCTGGGAGGAGGGAGGCTATAACTTCACCTTTGGACTCACTGCTCATCCTAAAGGGAAATGCTGCCTTGCAGAGGTAACAGCAGCAGCATCTCTCGATTTGGAGGGCATGAGGCCAGCTGGTATGGGTGCAGGAACTTGCCCTGGCTATTGTCTGCTTGTAACAACTTCGCTGTCAAGCTCTTAGAACAAATGAGAGAGGGGAGCAAATCCTCAGCTGTTGAAAAAGCATGGATATTCCCCTTGGAGCAAGGCAGCCAGGCCAGTTTACACCAGTCTCAGGAACTAGATCAGTGCATTTGCTCTTCAGAGCACGAATGCAGCCAAGAAAAAATGTTATTTCAGTGCAAAATATAGCAAATATATCTAATTGTTACTATTGCAGACAGGTTTCCATTTTTAATCACAGTTTTCCAAGTCCTTAATAATTACCATTTGACATTTCCTGTAATACATTTCTTTTTTGTCTGACACAGCTTGAAAAGCAACCAAAAAGTCTCTCGATTCTTTCCTTGTAGCACAGTGAGAGTACCAGTGCTTCTCACACATCAACCACGGCACCTCAGATGAAACCAAGCTAAATTCAGTCATCAATAGTTGGCAGCCACTGCCCAGATCCATAACCCAGAGGGCAGGTCTGCGACCGCTGCACTGTTGGAAAGGGGCTGGTGCCCACAGCACTGGTGCAACCGCCGGCCTCTGCTTGCTGCGAGATAAGGGATGACGCATGGGATGCTGCTGCAGACCCAGTTCAGATGAATAATCCTCATACAGGAGTCCCCTGGATGTCAGCGGGGGCTGCGATGAGTCAGAGATCAGAGAATGAGGCTTTTCTGGAAGGAACACCCAACGCTGGCTTGGCCTTGTGAAATCAGAGCCTTTGACTTGCAGACTGAGCTGGCACTGACACACTGCGTGTCGGCTGCAGTGTGCTCCCCAGCCTCTGCGCACAGGCAGCCCAAGGAGCTGATGGGGGGATTATTCACTCCCTGGGTTTTGTAGTCCTGAATGTATGTGGTGAGAGCTGAGAGGGGATGGCAGGAAAGCATGCTGGTATTTTGGTTCACAAGCCAGAAACCAGGCAAATGCACTGTCTGGGGATAATGACACTCAGGAATACTGAAGCAGTATTGAACGACGGCTCTTCTACCTGTGCCTCCTGACATTTTCCATCCATTTCAATCAGACAAGAAAGTGCAATCCAAAGTGCAAACAGCTTTGCAAATAGCAAAGCCTGCAGACCTCATCCTGCAAAGTGCAGAGGGTTTTCCAAGAAGCACTGGGTGCCAGCAGCCCTCTCCCACCAGGCACAGAAGATGGTGGTCCCAACGGCATGTAACCCCAGAGGAGTGTATTAATCCCATTCTGGACCTGACTGCTTACTCTTGCGAGGAGGAAGGACACTTCCCATTACAATGGGGAGCTATTTCAGCTACTCCTCTCTTACTCAAATGGGGAAAAAATGTCAAAGCTGCAAACATGTTTTGATTTTAATAAATCAAAGCAGGTTGTCTGAAATAATTCATTGAGCAAAAAAGCTCCTTTGTTTTCTGACTTTCCTACGTGAAATGATAAACTAAAGATCTACACCCAAACCCATGTCACCCCCTTTTCCCTCCCAGATTTAAGTGAGTTCATTTTGAAAGCATTAAAACAGGGCATTTGATTCTTCCAAGTTTTTTTTTCCTGACCTTTTTAAATGTACAAACAGTGAGTTTGCTGTAATTGGCCTATTTCTTAGGGATGTTTCAGTGAGTCAGCATTTTCTGACCAACATATTCCCATCTTCTTCAAATACTCTCAACTGGCTGCAGTGAAAAAAGCCTGAGCTTTGAAAGGTTGGGGAGAACTTTGGGTGCTCATCTTCAAACACACCAATTTCTCTCAGTAGACCCCTGTGCAGGACATGAGTACTTTTCTTTTTGGTGCATCAGCTCCTGCTGCATCTATTCTAACAAACGTGAGCTTCCCTGCCAGCACTAATGGCACAGAACACTTTTAACTGGGACAAGAATGTGGCTTAGCTGACAGAAAATGTGCTATACCAGTTGTGGGACTCGTCCATATCTATTTTTTCTTCCCTAAAACCTGCTCACAGAACTCCTTGTGACAATCATAATTTCAGAAATGGCTACAAGTGGAATATGTATGCCCTAGAGTTTACCTGAAAAGAATAAACTTTCCACGCACAAGATATGAAACTCTGCTCACATGGTGCAGAATACACGTGATGAGGATGCAGCTGCTCTAGGATACCTAAGGGGAGCTTTGACTGCCTTTCCATCTTCCCAGGAGATGAACACTGCCATTGACATCTTTTGTGTAAGAATAAGGTTAGATCAAGTACACAATTAGATCATGTACATCCTGAGCTCATCACATGTAAGGCAGATTTAAAACTCTGTTAGAATCACAGAATCATACAGTGATTTGTGTTGGAGGGGATCTTAAAGAACATACAGTTTCAACCCCCTGCCATGGGCAGGGACACCTTCCACTAGAGCAGCTTGTTTCAAGCCCCATCCAACCCAGCCTTGAACACTGCCAGGCATCCCTAATAACAGCCAGTCTGTTGTGCTTTCCATACTGTTTTGAAGGGGGGGGTTAGCCTGTTTTTCTGAGTTTCTACCATGAGAAAATTCTGATTTTTAGGGTTTTAAGTTTCAAGAACCTGTGTACAACAAGAAATGCTAAGGAATACAGGCATGCTGACACAGGGTGGCTAACAGTGACCATGGTTTGCAATGAGACACACTTAGCACATACCTACCCCCCCAAAGGACAGGTTCCTTCAGTCTAGCAAAAAACTAGGATGTCCTCAGGACACAGAAGGTAGGAGGCCGATGGGACTGTCTTTGTTAATTACCTCTGGTATCGCCTGGAGTGCAGCACTGCCCTCCTCACTACCTTCTCTCCTCCCCAGCCCCTGTTTCATGTGTAAGCTCTGCACCTCAAGTCTCAACACATGATGTCTCCTGGTGGCTCAGTGCTTCTAGAGGCAAAAATAGTAAGGGGAAAGATTTCAGCGGCAGCATTTCTTGTGGAGGGACTCAGAGAGCACACCCATACTGTGAAATAAAACAGGGCATGAGACTCCTCTGGCTCTAATGCCACATGGCAAAGTCTGGCCACATCCTCACCACATGGTACCTCTCCTTGGGCCTCCTCCAGACCCCAGGAGGTGCCCTCTTCACCCCAAGATGTAATGATTTTGTGTGCACTTCTTTGTGGTTCAGCTAGCAGGAGGGTGACCCTGCAGTACGGCAGGGAGAGGGTCCCTTAGCATCAGGGTTAGGTGAAGACATGAAGACACAGCTGGGTGGTGGAGCACACAAAGCCTGCTAGAACAGCAACTTCAGTGTGCCACCCATTAAAAAGTGCTGACAATCAGGGTCCCATATGTGAGTTCTTTGCCCAGCTCTTTTATTTAGCTGTGCCAATATAGCCAGAGGTGCAAGGAACCGAACCACACTAACCTAATCAGCCAAAGCAAAGAAAGCAGCAGCATCTCTTTTCCACTGGGCTTTTATTTTGCTGATGACTAAGCCTAAGCTCTTGTGTCTTAGGTATTAATTCAGATTGACGTTGCAGAAGGGTTTTCTAAACACAAACACAGAAAACAAGAAATTACCCCCCTAACCAGCCAAGCTGTTTGCAGCCTGTGCTACAGAAAGCGAGGTGAGAAAAGCTTCATGCTGCAGGAGCAATGCCCTGGTGCTGAGCTCGTGGACTGCACCAAGAGCTCAAGCCCTTGTGGAAAGCCAGAGTATGAAGACAGTTAACCGAGAGGGAGAGGGGTGGGCCAAGGGGGTGGAAGGGAATGGATGCTGATGATTATGGGCAGAAGAGCATCTCTGGACAACAGGGACAGGCAGTATCTCATGGCAGGCTTGGCACTGTACCAGCCTTAAGACTGTCCTACAGGAACCTTCTCAGGCAGCACAACTCAACCACTGTCACACAGCAGTATCACTGCCATGTGTAAAGAGCATTCTTTTACCCCCACCTGGACATGCTGCAACAAACTAAGAGTCTCTCTGGCAAACGGTTCCACCAACCTTGCACTTGTTTTCATTCTGCCCAGGAGCCACACTTTGTCAGCAGATCAGGGATAGAGATGAAGAAAAACACGCCTTAAAAATGCTTTCTAGTCTCTGTAGCTGAACTAATTGGTGAGTTGGCAAGCGTAACAGGCCTAGGATGATGTGCAAACATACAGTAATACCCAGAATGAGATTACTGCTCCAATTTCCTTTTGCAGAGGTGCGTAGGTGTAGGAGGCAGAAGGCTATGCCTGAAATACAGGACCCTTCCAAGGGACAGAGACAAAGAAATGTGGAGGCAAGGAAAGGAAGCAGGAGGAGAAAACTTCTAAATGCCTTTTTTAATTCTAAGTTTTCTCAGACTTGCTTGGCTCTAATCTTTAATTCATATTTTCATTACAGTCTCTTTGCTCTGTAAAGTCTGCATTCCATGTAAAAGGAGCAGCTCAAACATCAATTATTTGACATAAGTCAACCCCTTGTTCAAGTCCTCTACTCTACATATATGTAGGCTCCAATAAAAGAAGCATTAAACATTCATTAAATTAGAAATACATGAAGACAGAGCCTGCCACTCTTCTCATACAGACACGCTTAATAATCCCAACCTTCTAGAGCAGCAAAAGCAAACCCATCTCTAATCCTTTTAGAAAGCCTGATCATGCAAAACACCCCAACCTCCTGCAATGTGCCTGTGAGCCACACAGATATTAGCTCCTTCAGGTTAGATCCTCAGCTACAGCAAATCACAGTAAAACAACACAGCCAGCATTACACCAAGTGACACGTACTCAGGATTTGGCTTTAGGCTTCTCTTGCAGCAAAATGGCTTACAGCAAAGTAATTGGATAATAACGACACTTTTGGCCTTCAAGTTACACCACATCCCCATTCCTGCTTTAATTTCAGTCCTATCGGGGCTGCTTGTGTTCTGCAAAAGGAACCTGGTTTCCCTACCAGGAACTCTTCCCAGTCCCCAAAACCCCAAACCCACGCCCTGCTCTACAACATACTATCACGATTGTAGTGAATCTTGAACTACCACCGCCATAGGCTCGTGCACACAAATTTCAGCAACATTTTCCCAAGGAGAAACAATCACCAATGAGCAAATGCTTCTTCATAAATATTTAAAGAGCAATGCAGAGACCATGTAACGTGCTTCCCACATCTCTGTGAGCAATGAGAGCATTGGAGCAAGTCTCATCCAAGAAATGAACTTCTCATAATCCTCCCAAACCCATCTCCTTAGGGTGCCTGTAGACATTCATTTTGAACTCTGCTGGGCTGAAAGCATGGAAACATGGTTAGGCCCTGGGGTTCATATGCAGGATAGTGGCTTTCAGCTCCTACATGGCGCTTTTGGCTGTCTGGCAGAGTCTTCTTCCACCTTGTTTAATATGTGAATTATCCTGTGCTTGCTTCCTGGGCAGAGGAAGAGATCACAAATGCTTGGGAAGCATTAGCTGACCTGTGCGCCTGCAGATGGACATGTTGGGTCAAAGAGGGCTGCTGTCCCGCTGGCTCCCTACACAGCACTCTTTGAAAGGAGCTTTTCCTGGCAGCATCCCTGTCGCTCTGAGGCTACAGGGTCCAGCAGCTCCTACTCTGTGTGAGCACTGAGCTGTGTGATGGAGTTAATCACATTAAGCACTGTTCAGTTCATGTCTTTTTTGTTCTCTAAAGGCTTTTCCTCTTCCTTGCTGCTTTTAGTCTATCCTTTTTCTAAACTTCAGGAGGTGGCAGATTCAACTGTCCTCTTCAATGCTATCCAGCACCAGGATGACTAGTTTTGGAAGGTGCAACTTCTATATACTTTTCCAAAGCTTTACACCATTACTAGATAACTCTCCAAACAGCTGTGTCCACAGGGAGTAGGGCATAGTTTTGAGTTAGCAGGACATTTAAGCATCCAGATAAATCCAACTGCCTGAGATTTCTAAAAGCAATGGAGAAGCTAGCTCTTGACGGGTGCTTACACACCTAACTCTCATCAGCTAATTCAGCATTTACATGCCCTTAACCACTTGGCCCAGAGTGATGGAGTCGAATGAGCTCCACTGAAAACCAATTTCAAGGAAATGACATTTTTCAAGGAGCAGTGAAGTAAGTACTGAAGTATTTTGTCAGGTTGGTGACTTCTTGGCCAAATATACCACCTTGTTTTCAGTCTTGATCTTCTACCACTGTTTAAA
Organism: Psilopsiagon aymara; assembly: GCA_024733675.1. Taxonomy (NCBI): domain Eukaryota; kingdom Metazoa; phylum Chordata; class Aves; order Psittaciformes; family Psittacidae; genus Psilopsiagon; species Psilopsiagon aymara. Next base: position 23,031 of record JANRGW010016822.1, on the reverse strand, counting down.
TTGACCCTTCTTTCCCCTCTGTTGGTAATCAAATCAGTCCTTTAATTGAGCAAATAGGGCATCACAGTTTACATTCCTTCTGGTAAATACAAAGAACATTAGCTGTCAAACCATCAAAAATGCATCCTTTCATTCAATTCTCAGGAATTTTCTTCTGTATTCAGGCTTCCAAGACCACTGATTTTCACAGCTGGCCACAAAATTTTGGTGCTCTGAACCAAGAACGAAGGGTAATGCTGCTATGCTAGGCTACCAGCTTCGGTCTCTGGGACCTCTGAAGAGGATTGTGGAGTCCAGCAAAGTCCGGCGTGAGGGATACATCTTCTTGGCTGGTCACATTCAACTTGCATCTGCACAACCAATCAGCATATTGCATAGACTTTGACTGAAGGGGTTTTAACTGCAATCTTAAAATCTGGCCATTTCAGGAATTCCTGAAATAAATTAGAAGAGGAATTTTATTTAGTTGGGTTTTTTTTCTAAAGGAATTTCCCCATGGCTCCAAACCACTGTTTTCCAAACCATAAATGAACATGAAGTCTTCTCTCATCCTCTTGCCACATTTTCTGTGTCACCTTTATCGTGCAACAGTTGTTATATACTCAAATGGCCGAGAAAACATCCTCTCCCCAAAACCTTCCTGCTTCTTTCCTCAAACTTTAAGCAATTTTTTCCATGCTTCACTGATTTTTTTGTCACTGATCATGTTAGAAGCAGATGCTTTCCAAAACAATGACCTGGAGAGTCAGTGATCCACGTCTTGCACATAAATAACAAGTTCTATTTATGCAATGAAGCACAGGTAACTTAATATCCAGGCACTGGATTATTCGGCATTAAAACCTTGGCACTTTTCAAGATAGCTGAAAATTTGGAACAATAGAGAACAGGTGGGAAAGCTCTTTTTGTCAATATTGGTTAATAACATGCACTTTTAATCCACTACCTTCACCTAAAATACAATAAATAATTTACATTTATATGGAGCTTTATATCCCTCCAATCCCGAAGGGTGTTGCAAAATAAACACCCCCCTAAGACAATACCAGGAAATTGATTTGGTTGTCTCCCTGATTTAGAAGGAGGAGCCCTGTTCAAGGACTGCATCACTAACACCACCTTTGGTGGCATCCAGATTTTCCTGGAAGGTCTACCCAACTGGAGCGCTATTCAGTACTAACCTTGCTTCATTTATGAATGGAAATGAAGTTCCTGAACCAGTTTTCACCCGGCATGTGACTGGGCAGGATGGGAACAGCCTGACCTCGGAACTGCATCAACTTCCCTCTGCTGTCCACAGCAGAGCTCTTCCAAAGGGACAACCCTTTAAACTTTGGGAGCTTCCAAAAATCTCCCACTAGAAGAAAGGCATTTCTACATACCCCTTTGCTAGGAAAATGCAGCCTTGAAGGTCAGCCCCTGGGTGTTATTCTGCAGAGTATAACATTTTTGCCACTGCATGCAGAATTCACTCTGGGACACATGTAGCATACATTTGTTTGCTAAAGCAGAGGCTGCCCTCGGCATCGACAGGCTGGGAAAATCCCTGGGGGTTTTCTGGGCACAACATACTGTTATGGAAGGAACAGGCTGGGGTACAGAATGCTTATTGCAAATTAACTCAAACAGAGAAATAATGAGCAGCAAGTTTGGATTCTCAATAAATTAAGGGAGAAGCTTAGGTAAAATGCATGGAAATAAATTATTATTTACTCACTTTTGTGTTTATAGCCTCAAAGATGAAGACATTTGTATGGAGTTATTAATATTTATAGCATATTAAATTAAATACCCATAAGAGCTTTGCCTGCATACATGCTGTTTCACCAAGAAGAAATATGCTGAAGGTCAAAGGGATCTTTTACTCATGTGTGGAGGGCAGGATCAGAGCCTACTTTGAAATCTGTATCAACTGTGATAATTTAGAACTTTAATTAAAGACTCAGTGACAGAGTATCTACGAAACGTCTTCCTGCTGCCCAGTATTTCATCACAAACGTCTCCAGAAGCCCATGCTAACCTGAGTAAGCACACTTGCCAGGAAGTATTTCATGGCAGACATGCTCGCTTTTATCTGTCTTGTTGGGTAAAGGATTCTTTTGTTAACTATCAGTGGCAACAAAAATTAAATTAGAAGCAAAACCAGATCCCCAAACAGAAATTTATAATCCTTATTCTGTTCATCCCTCAAGAAAATGGAAGTGCCATGGCAAAGTCTATTTTAGAAACTGTGTTAATGTATGTGTAAATGGGTGAAGGCGCCTTTGAAATGCTCTGAAAAGAATTTCACACTTTGGAGAGGAGAAGTTAACAATTCTATTGTGGCACTTGTTAGAATTTTTAAATTGATTTCCCTGACACAGCTGTGCCATAAAATCCCCCGTGATGGCAAATTCTTGCTAATGTTGAGCTTATTTTTGGGTACGATTCTGAAGGAGCACTTTGTAAGATCGGGAGAGCATGGGTTGCTGAGACTGCTGTGCTCCGCTCACCTCCAGCCTTTCCCCAAGCAGCTGGGAGGCTGCTGATTTGAAATGGCATCCAGTTTTTCTTCCACAGAGCAGCAAACAATAGATGGGTGCACAAGTGTCATTGAAACTGAGCTCCTCTGAGAGCAGTGGGCAATGGTCAGTGTGTCACTAAGTCAGCATGGCATTAGAGGAGGGGCTTCCAAGACCAAATGGGGACTCCCTGCTGGAGCACATCTACTCACCCCCTCAGAAAGGGCATATTGGGTGCTCTTTGGCTCTGAACAAATAGCACTGGGGAAGATGAAACACAATGCACAGCAGTAGGTGAGAGTTGTTTGCAGCTGGCAAAGAAGAGGAACCCATTTAATCTGGATCACAGATTAAATTTGGACCCATTTAAACCCATTTAATCTGGATCACAGATTAAATCAGATTAAGTGATGCAAACAATGATACACTGGGGATCTCCTCCCGTCCCTGCATCCTGCATCCTTGCCAGACCATGTCCAAAGGGTTGAAGGAAATGTAAAGAGCAACCTTTCAGTGATGTGTAAGGAAAGGCTTTAAAAACCGCACGTCGCACCAATAACAAGGCTCAGTCCTCCGCAGCTGATGAATTTACGGGGAGGCAAAAGCAGAGGTTTGGAAACAAAGAATTCAGGGTCAGGGGAGAAGACCAAGGGGGAGGTATGATTAACACCACACAGACATGTCTACAGCCCTGAACCCAGGAGCATGGGGACTACATGGAGGATTTCTGCTCTGAAAGGCTTCAGCGTAAGCAGAGTTCTTACTGAACTGCAGAAGAACCCAGGGGCAGGAGGGACAGATAGCACAGATGGTGGCAGCCCTGAGCTTGATTTTGATAGCGATAGGAAAGTTTTGGATCCCACAGAAGAGAGAGTTAACAATAGCTGACACACTTCTGTCTGGAGAAGTCACAATGACTCAAAATAACAACTCGGGGCCATAATTCTGCAGTCTGACACTACCAGGAAAAGGGAAATCCAGTGACCGTTCTTCTCCGCGACAGAAATGCTGCATGTCATCTGGCGCCATCACCCTTAAAATGTACTCTGACAAACTGGACAACGGGACATGGAGAAGAAAAGATCCTCTTTTTCCTTCACCCCCAGATTTTAGCTTCCCAGTGCCTGCTCCACATTCAGTATTCCTTGAAAGCAGAGCCAGCCTTGTATGAGCTACAGCATTTAATGAAGCACAAGATAACACTTCTATTTCTTTTGACAGTAAGGAATAAATCTCCAAAGCCACTCGTTCAGACTGCTCTTAAACGATGGTAGGGGGAGGGAAATTGGTATTGGCTTTTTATGTATCTTCAGGTCAGGTATGTTAGATTCAACAGATTTTTGCATTACCATAGAATCACAGAATAGTTTGGGTTGGAAAGGACCTGAAGATCACCAAGTTCAACCACCCTGCCATGGGGAGAGACACCTTCCACTGGAGCAGGGTGCTCCAAGCCCCTGTGTCCAACCTGGCCTTGAACACTGCCACGGATGCAGCAGCCACAGCTTCTCTGGGCACCCTGTGCCAGTGCTCACTGCTTCACAGCACTTTTGCCCTTGGCAAGACATAACTAAGAAAGGTGTGAAAATCTATCTGAATGTATTAAGAGGAAATTATTCTTCCATTAATGGCAGCAAAAGCTAAACAAGAGGGTAAGCTACGCTGCTAGCAGAGTGCAGCAAATAATGCAGGGCTGTGTTTTAACATAAAACGAGGATCTTCCTTACCAAAATTTTAAGGAGCAGCTTTTGGAATGAGGATTTGCGCTACATGTTGTTCTAGGGATTAACTTCCCTACCCACCCAAAACTTGTACCCCTTGAGCTCTCCTGTTTGCCAGTCTAAAATGATGACCACAAGGACTGAGATGAACCTAAAATCTTTTCATCACACTGAAACATGGCACTGTAACTGCCTTCACCACTTAGGGAGAAAGCAAAAGCTACTGGACTGAAGGAAAAAAACAAATAAATTAAAAAGAAAAAAAAGATTTTCAGTCATTTAAGTGGGTCTGTCAGCTTTTGTTATCTTCATGCATTTGTGAAACTGAGCTTTAATTGGCTGGCTGCAGCGGAGAGCCGAAAGATAACATTCTGGTCTCAAGATGACTCGACAGCTTAAAGCACTGGGATCCTCATTCATTAGGTAGTATCAGAGAGATTCAGAGGGATAAGAGACATAGCAACGCCTGTTACTCTTTCACATGAAGTTCCCAAAATGTTAGAGGGAGGCAAAGGGTGTGTACCATACTTGGAGCCACGTCCAAGAGCACTAACAAAATCTGCCCATCAGATTCCCCGTGACAATGGAGACTATGTTGGTGCCTACTGATTTCTAACATTGTGTGAATGATTTAATTTCATTTGCAAAGGATAATGCCAAAACTACAAGCATCGGTCAGTCAGCTCCAGCTGCACAGGAGGAGCAGGAAGCCATGCCAGCTGGGGATGTCATACCTAAAGCTAGGATGGGATGGAAGAAAGCGTTCACCTCTCCTCCACAGCACCCTCAGAAGGAGCCACGCCACTGCACCACCTCTCCCCTTCATCCATCAGTGTTGGAGGGATGAAGGGAGCTGTTGGAGCTGTTGCAGGCCCTGGTCTCCCTGGCCCCAGAAATCAGCATCCCCGAGGCACACAGGCTGCTCTTAAGAGGATGGTGAGAAATACCTCCCTGCCTAAAATAGTTTTCAGACAATTTTATATCTATACCTCCAACAGATGATTGAAGAGAGGAGTGGAGAAATTAGGAAAAACCATGGAGGAAGCCTCCTGGCTTCTAGTTCCAATCACTACACTGTGCCCTGGAGCCTCTTCACCAGGTGTCTGATTTTCTTTCTGTCCTCCCATCCTCATTCCCATCAGTAGGAGCTGCTTCCTTCCCTTCCCTCCTTGTTATCTGCTCACTCTGACCGCTTTCATAAGAAACATGATGCCCTTTCCTGGTCACCAGATATGCTGGGACTACAACACAGAAAGCCATCAATCCCCCGAAGTGGGGGAGTCTTGTTTATTGGAGGAAGTGGTCATGGTGCTGAAGTGTTGGCAGGGAAATCCAGCAGCTCCTGGACCTGTGTGAAGCCACCTTTGAGTCTGCTCTCCTGGGAAGCCTGCTCACAGGTTGGATTCATGTGACGCGTACTAGATGGGAAGAAACTGACTGTAAATTGAGGGGCATTCAGCATGGCACCCTGTACACAATGGGAACACAGAGGCCAAACACACACAAGAGGCATTTGTTTGGGTGTAAATGAATCTGCGCTGTGGTGACAAGGCATGGCAATGGCCACTGTTACCCCTCCCAGTCATCATCCCAAGACATCAATCTTGCTGTGTGCAATGGGAAACCTCACATCCAAGCGCAGTGGGCCATATGTGAAGGTGGTGGACAGAGCTGGTTAACACAGCTTTTCTCTGAAGTCCATCAACAACAACCCAATGACATTTCCTGCGAACATTTTCTGCTTTTCAACAATAACATAAAGCTCTAAATGAAAACCTTTTAAAATACTTTTGAGTAAAAATCATTGGTTAACATAAACCTCAGGGTTACAAGTAGCATTTTGGGTGCAATTTTCCAGATCAGAATTATTTATGCCAATTCTTTTAGCAAAAATATTTTGCATTTCCAACTCTTTGCTTTTTCTCTATCTTAAAGAGCAGAAAATGTGTTGAAAATGCTTTTTCTTTGTAAACATTTTCATTTAGATCCAAAAGCAACCACTACTCTTATCCAGCAGTGGTGATGTATGTAAGAGGAAATATATATGGACAATGAATTCCAATCACAAGATGAGACTAAGCAGACATTGCTTATATGTCAAGAAAGCCATGAAGACGCTTATGTGATGCTAGCTCATCTTTTAATCTGTCTTCGTATGTGCACTAGAAAGGTGTTTTTCCAGAGGCATATGCGCATACAGGCTGTGGTACAAGACCAGGGAGACCTTCTTGGAAACAGACTTATTTTTTGAAGAGGTACTTTCAGTCATCCCAAAATCTTTCTTCAAAGTATTGCCATATTAGACTCCAATTCACTAAATCTTTTCAGCAGGACAATGGGGGCCAACACTGCACACACAGACTCCAGCACACAACTAACAGTGTTACAGGCTTGGTGGGTGTCTTACCAGCCCCAGTGGAAGTTTTGCCATTGATTTCCATGAATTTCCCTCTAGCTTTAGGTAGCAATAATTGGTTTCTTAATTTAGGGGCAAACACTCTCTTTTTAATTATATACTTGATTTCATGTTAGAATAATTATGAGAAAAAAGCAGACATGAAGCGACTATCATCTCTGATACCGGGACTCAATCCTGAAACACCTTACTTAAGTCAGCAATCCCATCAGCTTCAGTAAGAAGATACAGGCCAGAAAGGGCAGCCTTAGCTTTCACAGTTGCCACCTTGTACGTGAAGCCCAGGCACAAGGGGAAGTACAGCCCCAGCGATACCCTGTGCCGGTGGAAGCAAATCTCCTGGCGATGCATCAGCAACAACATGTTAATAAACGGTTTCCTTTATGTGTGTTTGTTAAAGCCAACACAGTACTTTCTTACCATTTTTGCAGACAGGACAACACTGTTCTGGTTCATAGACTGGGTTGACACACTCGGGAACTGCGCAGTCTGCTACAACACAGTGAACTTCATTGCTGGGCTCGCAGCGACACCATTCGCATGGCGAGGGCTAGGAACAAATCTAAAATTAGCCCATTTCCTCCTGTAGCTTACAAGTTTGCAACATTTCTATCTTGCCATAAGATAAACATTAGCGTTCAACACCTCTTGACTGTATTCATTCATCATGGATAATACAAATTAACCTACAGTACAAAAATAGCAACATCTGAAATAGGCAACTGGAACATCAGACAAGCCAGCGAACAGGACACTTGTTTTTCCAGAGCAGGCATGGGGCGTTTTAGCTTTCATGAGGTTCCTCTGTTAAAAAGACTGAGCTGAAACCACTAGGTCATCCCTCTGCTCTAACCCACTTGTTGCTATCTTAAGTATTTGGCTGGGAGCACAGAAGGATTTTTGGAAGATCATGAGTGGTGGTTCAATTCAGGAAGGGAGGACAGGGCAATTTTCCGGATGAGAGAATCACAGAACGGTTTGGATTGGAAAGGACCTTAAGATCATCCAGTTCCTGGATGGTGGCCATGGGCAGGGACACCTTCCACTAGGCAAGGCTGCTCCAATCCCCGTCCAACCTGTCCAACCTGTATAAACACTTCCAGGGGTGGGGCATACTCATATTTATATCTCATGCAGACCTCCACTGACAGCAAACCCCAAGCTCCTGGAAAGGTGCTGCTGGGGTGGCCTGTCCATTCGCCAGCCTCTCGATGTGCTTCCATTCCCACTTTTCAGAACAGAGGAGAACAGTGTTGTTCTTGGAGGGGCAAAACCATTTTATTCTGTGCTTGGGCAGTACCTGTATCAGGGGTAAGCACTCCCATAACAGAACCATTAGATCTGGTCCTGGCTCCAGTTGTGCCTGTTTCAACAAGGTTTGTGAGCAACTGCCTCACACAGAATATGTCAAGAGCTTGAATAAGTCTGCTGAATAATTAAGAGCCTGAATAATTCTGCTGAAGTCAGGGAGTTCTGGATTAAAACACCCAGCTAAATGGTTCCGTTTCAGCTCCATCAGTTCAAACAGGAATCTCTATCCACCTCTGAGTAATAGAGAGTTGTCACACTCTCACCCTTCGAACAGCTATGGGAATCTGTTGAAAAACGTAAAGGTCAGTTTGTTAAGGTTCACAGTGTCCTATGTGTGTGCAAGTGTGATGAAAGGATGACAACAGAGCTGAGAAAGGAGAATAAGAGGAAAATCTGAAAGGAAAATCACTTCCATTCAGCCCCTGTATGTTCAATACGCAATTCCCAGTTCCCCAGCAATGGTAGGTCGATCACTGACACTTAATGTTAGTGATAAAGAAAATGTGAGTATTGAAGAAAAAAATCTGCTTTCTGTTGCATTGATGGGAATCTGCATAAATGAGAATTCCTCTCTCTATATATATTAAAATAAAGAGACGCAAAGGAAAGGAGAGTTCATCCCCATGTGTTTAACACACCAGTGATGGGTCACTCATTTCTATGAGACAGATGCAACATGAACTCTGGTTCTGGCAGGTAAAAAACTTTCCAGTTCACCTCTAAGAAGCTCCGTATGTCTTGAGTTAAATAATTTATTCCCAGGAAATTCACTTCTACCTTAAAATGCACTAATTGAAGCTTCCCTTGCTTTGTCTCAGCGTCTGCAGTCTATAATTCCCATCACCCCTCATTTGCTCACAGCTTTGGCAATTTAGATCAAATCAGCACTCCTCGAGCAAGGGAAGAAGTCTGTGGAGGTGGAATTCCTCTCTCTAATTATCTTTCCTCATTCAATCCTTCTCTGATTTCTGTCTGAAGCACCAGGAATCTGAATTCACTTGACTGACATTTCTTATTCAAGCCTATTTAATAAGAGAAACAATACAGAAGAAAACAGAACTATTTGCTGAGGGTTCAATAAGAAAATTGCTGCTTTGTTTTTGCTCATTTTAATCGCTAATTATATGGAGCAGTAGAACTAGATCTTGCGATTTGTGGAGGCTTTCACTGATGTATCCTTCAGGACTTGTCCCCATCTTCACTACTACAGTGGCTGCAATGTTAACAAATACATGATGCATTTTGAGGACTGCAGCCTATCTACAGCTTAAAGATGATCAGCACAAGTAGAAGATGCCTCTGAACAACTCTGCAACTGAGTAAATGAGACACGGCATTCACATCTTTTGCTTTTGCGCTGTTGGTGTAACATGAAAATGACACTGTAATAGACCATAATGTTGCTTGACACTGAAAGCAGCTTTTCAAGAGGGAAGAACTGCATGCAACTGAAGAAGGAGAGCACACCTCAGTGGTACAAGCACCAGGCAGCAAACAAAAAGTCTGCTTTGGCAGACCAAGAAGACTCTTCTCCAGCCACCTCCTCTTCCCCATCTTATCAAAGTCAAGCTACTTGGTCTTGCCTCCAGGATCTTCCTCAATCTGACCATTCTGTTCACTTGCCACTCAGCGTCCCTTACCAGGGTTCTTAACCAGCCCTCGCCTCCACGGGTGACTCCAGCCTTCCTGACAATCTAGCTTATAAATGCCTCAGATATGCAAACATCTGAGTCCCTTTTCCAAAGGACTTTACCCCAAGCACACTGATTGAGCATATTTTTACTGTAGGCTCAGCTATTAATTTCCCTGTAGCTACCCTTCTCGTGGAACAAAGTCCTCTATTTACTTATGTAAGCAGGACATAGACCAAGCAGCAAATGACAAACTGGGAATCAGTGAAAAGTGTCCCAAAGTTTTGTTTCCTGACTCATTATTTAAAGATTCATCCCTCGTGGAAAAGCAGTGGTTTACACTTTTGTAGCCACTGAGGTTCAAATGCTGGGTGACAGCAGTGCCTGAGAAGAAACTCTCATCCCTACTAAAAACCCAGATTGAAAGAAAATGGAGGGTTTCTGAAGTGTTAAGGAGAGAGGACGCAGAGGCGATGCCATTCCCACACAAACAGTGCAAACACTTTACTGGTGACTCTTTAACTGATATTCTGGAAGAAGTATTAGGATTAAAGGATCATAAAAAGCTTGGACCATAAGATGATTTAGTCACTCCACCTGTCCAAGGCAGAATAATCTCTTCGAAGACTCTCTAGGGAAGGATTTCTTAGGAAGGATTTCAGGAGATGTTGGTGCAGAGACATTCCTCTCACCATTATCCTAAGGAAAGTATGTTCACGGTGCTGAGCCATAACATGGATACATGCCCACACAATTGCATAGCCGCTTACTGTTCAACATGTATTTTAAGAAATAGACCTATCATTAAAACCTAAGCAGCAAACCAGGTCCTTTTGTAGAAGGTATCAGTACAGCATTTTGACTTGGGAAAACTGGTGCAAAGCACTTGAAACTCCTTTTACCCAATTTTTACTTACAACAGGAGTGACAGCACTAACCCTCAGAACTAGTGAGGAAATACCCTCTTTCATACTGTTTTCAGTGTAGGGGCCTATTGTGGTTAAGTTGGTGGGAAGGAGATGGGTATTCAAGGGCTTTTGAGAGCAGATGAAGTGAGACACAGAGCACAAAGGACCTTCTTAGTCTCACCATTGACCCTGATTCACCTCTCCTTTGGCCAGTTGCTTCAAAGAGACTAAAACAAGCACAAAGATGTGGACCCTGAACACCCCTGTTTACAGCCACACCGAAGATCAGAGCTCAACTTCTATTTCTCTTCTGTTCTATTGATCTCCAGGAGGACTGTGACCCCAGGCTTGGCCAGGAGGTCAGGTTCACTCCCTGCTTCTACAAGGGAATGGCCCCATCTGCACAGCAGGGTGACCAGAGGAAGGAGCCAGGACTCAGCTGGCTGTGTGGCTGGAAAACCTTAGTCTCAGGTGCTGTCAAATGGGAAACATCTGCAATCATCAGCAGAGTTTGTTAACGAAGAAAGAAGGAAGGAAAATTAAAACAGAGAATAGAGAATACGCATGGCTAATAAAGATTTTATGTGCATGAGCACATAATGACAAACTTGGCAGATGATATAAACAAACAAATGAAAAAGGCAGCAAAGGAAATAGAAAGAAAACCAAGATACACCCAGAGCAGGGGAAATGAGGCAGTCAAACAAGATGTGGGTACCATATCTCCTTATCTTCACTTTCATGCCCATACAAGCTCCCCACCATTTTTACCTCTTTCTGGAAGCAAACGCCAGCACATGTAGGAATTATGACTGCTAACATCATCCAGCTACCCCTCACAGTGACAAGGGAATCCCTCTCTTATGCAGTTGGGCACTACGTGGGTCCTTCTTTAGTCAGCTACTAGGCTTCATAGAACCACAGAAATACCACAGCTCTGAGAGATCCATACTTGAGGGTTTCAGTGACCTCCAGTCATCCAGAGGGACTGCTGGACAAATAGAGAGATCTTATGGTCAAACAATTATTCTGGAGAGTAGCCTAAAGTCCTCATTCTTTCCTTTTACCAGAGAGAGGTAGAGAAAAGAAAATGGAATTCAAAACTCAGATTCAAAATCTACTTTTATGCTTTTCTACAGCTGAAGTGATCTGAATCAAACATTTAGTTAGACCAAGGCAGCTGGTACAATCACACAAATAATTTTAGGCAAGATCTTGCAAGAAGCTTACTGTATCTGAGCCATCTCATTTGTCACAGAAATGCTCTTGTCCCAAACACTAAACTTCACCCTTAGCTTCAATAACCAAACCACTCTAAGCCACTACCCTGCTTCCCCAAACTTGTGCGAGACTCTACTCTAACACGCAGATTGCCTTGCAAAAGCTTATTGCTGAGTAGTAAGTATTCTTCTTAAGTGAATGGAGGAAGCAGATACATATATAAAACATTAGACAGCAGCCCCCCTCTTCCCTGCCTCCAATCAGGATTCCTCTGTTGGCATGTCTGCTTGTCAGTTACTCTTAGCTGCTTCTACACAAACATCTCTAGAGAGGTGGAAAGGGAGTGATTTACCTAAGACAAACAAAAAGCTCTGAAGATGACATCTGACTGATACTTTTTCTTTACCTGTTTGTACTGTCAATCAGAAGCAATTTTCCTCAGTTTTCACTCTGCTGTCACATTCACCAGGCTAACTGCTGCTTCCAAGCTCACTCATTTCAGTCCTGTATGCAGGCTGTCATCCAGCTCAGGAGAGAACTCAGACCATGTTTTAAAGCTGCAGTCTCCTGCAATCAGCTGTGATTAATCCAGCTGGCTTCTCTCAGACTTGGGGTTTGAGGCTCACACTGCTCCCAGAGCTGGGAAAATGGTGCCCGTTTTCCAGGCAGCCTTCTGAGAGGAAAGTATTACCTGGCACATAAGTATTTCAAGAGCTGGTGGATCTTGTGTAGTCTAACAGACTATACATAGACCTGTAACTCCTTCAGACTTCTCACTACGTATTTAGATGCCAGCTCTCTATTTCCTCCAAGTATGTTTAGCACAGATACCTCTTGAGACTTTGGACCTCTCCTCACCTTTTCAAAAGGAGACTGAATTGTGTGATATTTTCTTCGTACCTGAGTTTTCAGCTTCATGGAAGAAGGCTTACATCTCTGTAAAGCTTGCTGGAGCTAGCATCCAGGCTGCTCAATAGCCCTGTAGTAATCTATTCTGAGATACGGTTAGCAGAATTTATTGGGCTGCTCTCCTCCCTTTGCTTTCTATACTCTCCAGCTAAGCCTGAAGAGGGTATTTGTACAAGAATGTCTCATAATCAGACTTGAAGACCTTATCTCATTGACAAGATCCCATGAAGTGGTCACTTAAGGACCATGTCCTCATGCTGTCTGACTACCGTACAATAGCCCTTTATCAATTATACACAGCTACAAGCAAATAACTACAGAGCAATACATACTTTACAACTATTGTATCGCAAATACTTGACATTTCTTCTGAGGAAGGAAATTGTAAAGCTTCATGTAAGTGTCTACAACCATCTAATCATGTTACAATAGACATAGCAGAAGACAATCCAAGTATTTCCACTGAATTGAACTGACCTGCTATCGGGTTCTGTGATGTTCTTCGCAGTCAAACAGGCATTTACAGTACAGGCAGAACAACTGAGGAAATCTGCTGGGCTGACTGGAATTTGAAGTGTTGCATAACCAGGAAATTAAGCCAGTGGGCTTGCTTTCTGAGCCCCATGGAAACCCAAGCAGCCATCAACTAGGGCAAATGCAGAGCAGATGCCAGGGCTCCTGATATGCTCCCGCAAACCTTCATCATCATGTTAGCTCCCACCTCCTTTAAATGAGATGCCACCATCTCCAACTCTACTGATGTCAAGGTGGTTTTGAATGCAATGGATCTAATCTGGTACTTCTGCGCACATTTGCCAGTACCTTGCCTCAGATCCAGATCCACCAGCTGTATCCACATGCATGCCCTTCCTAAGTGTCCCTGCAAAGGACTGGATATGTCCCATTCCCTGTCAGTGCTGGACTCCAAGGGAAGGAAAGCTAAACACCATCACTGCTGGCAGTCTCTCCATCTTTTAGCTTTCAAGAGACTGTGTGCCAGCGCTCATATCACACTCAGCCTTCCCTCTCAGACAGGCTCAACTGAGAGCATTCTGCTCTATGCAGAAAAAACAGTGGGAAAAGCAAAGCCATGTAAAGTAAACTGTCAAACTGGGCACTTACACATTAAGAGCAGCTGTAACTTTTAATGACAATAAGGGCAACAGTGATTCTGATGGAAATGATTTTTGCAGCTACAGTTTCAGGTGGTGAATTTATTGGCAGGAAGCAAAAGAAGGAAGAAAGCTAAAAATGACCTGATGAATAAAATGGGAGGCAAAACCAGTTTCCACATTATGGCTGAGGTGGAAGTCATAAACCAAGGGAGATGAATAAAAAAGAAACCAGGATAGCATTCATCAAAAATATTCCTGAAGTAAAACTTAGAATCATTTTGATTGTTACTGAAATTGCCTGTGATCTCAGCCAGGTTAGCAAGAAATTGCAGGGGAGTTCAGAGAAAGCTTTTAACTGAGAAATTCTGCAGGTGCCAAACTACGGAGAACGGGTTAGCTAGTGAGTTCCGCCTTAAGAGGAGACTGACATCAGCCCATTTCTCTTCTCGGCTGCTCACTTTGCTATTAGCATAAATAATAAGTGCATAGCATATTAGCATAAGTAAGTGCATAGATAACCACCTAAATTGTGTTAAAAGTCTGGTAAATGGCTCTATTTTTTTGTACATTTGTGTGTGTGCCAATACAAAAACTTGAACCAGCAAAAATTTCACTCATTTTTGTCATTTACTTAAAATACAAGTCATCCATCCAGACAGTGGAGACACGGCATCAATTATGCTACGGGAACTTAATGACTTGGGTTTTCCATAGGTGGAAAGTTGCCCAAATAAATGATCTGGTGAGTGATTATAGACAAGTGCAGTCACAGAAAACGCCACCAGGTTGCAAATGATTTTGCAACAGGAAAAAAATACTGAGTCATCAGATAATTTATTTGCAGTGAAAAACTGGAGCTGTATCCTACTTACATGGAGCACTAGCAATACGAATGAACTGTGCCACCCCAAAACTGAAAAATGCTTGCACCATCCTGCAGATCGGCTGAAACAAGGAACTGGCTTCCCAGAATCAGCACAAGTGGATGCTGAGATCCCATATTTCTAAGGGATCCCAACAGGCACACAAACATTGCTAATGTAAAACTGAAATGAAATGAGAAATCTCTCACTCAATGGAAAGGATGAGAGACACAAATACATTAATGAAAACCTTTTCTATAAATGGTGATTTATAGAATCATAGGACAGTTAGGGTTGGAAAGGACATTAAGATCATCCAGTTCCAACCCCCCTGTCATGGGCAGGGACACCTCACACTAAACCATGTCATCCAAGGCTATGTCCAACCTGGCCTTGAACACCAACCACCAGCAATGGAGCATTCACAACTTCCCTGGACAACCCATTCCAGTGCCTCACCACCCTCACAGTAAAGAATTT